>VZQC01012778.1:20420-59216 GCA_009823505.1 Rhizomys pruinosus
AGGACAGCTGGGACTAAAAGGGACACCCTGCCTAAAAAAAACCAAAAAACCCACAAAAAAAAAAAAAAAACAAACAGCTGGGTGTGGTAGCACACACCTTGTAATCCCATCACTCGGGAGGCAGAGACAGGCAGATCTCTGTGAGTTCAAGGCCAGCTTGGTCTACATAGTGAGTTCTAGGAACAGCTGGGGCTACAGGGAGACGTGTCTCAAAAAGACCAAAAAAGACAAAAAGGACTTATGAAGTAGTTAATTCTTGACATTTTAGGTGCTCATTTGAGCACAGAATTCTTGAGCAAGAACTGTGGAGATGGTTCACCAGGTAAGAACACATGCTGTACAACATGAAGGCCTGAGTCCAGATGCCTCGAATCCACATAAAAGGCCCCAGAGCTGTGGGGTGTGGAAACAGTTTCAGTGAGAGTCCCTGTCTCAATGAAATAAAATGAAATAAGTAGCGAGTGAGGGAGCAGGACACCCGACATACACATCTCTTTCTCTTTCTCTTTCTCTGTCTATGTCTCTGTCTCTCTGTCTGTCTGTCTGTCTGTCTGTCTGTCTGTTTCTCTCTCTCTCTCACACACACACACTGCAAGAAAGAGGAAGTCAGGTCAGTGGTCTGACAGGCAGATAGAAAGATGAGGAAATTAAGATGAGACCAGAGGAAGAAAAACAGCTCCTTGCTTCCTTCTTTACACCTCTCATGAGAGGCAAGAATCTCAACAACTGACAAAACAACCCTGTAAGGAGGCCTATATACAGTAATAGTACCTTTTTAGAGAGCCATCTTAAGTAAAAGCATTAAAACAGCTAATGAGCCATGCTTAAAGCCAAACGGTAAGTACCTTTGAATTTAACTTTGTCAGCATCTTTGTCTCAACTCCAAACCTGAACAATGCTCTTCATAAATCCTTACAATTTCGAAAGAGTAAAGGACCCCTCTCCAGGATGGATCAGAGAGCAAAGGATCTCCTTCCAGGATGGATCAGAGAGTAAAAGACCTGGCTCCAGGATGGATCAGAGAGTAAAGAACCCGCCTCCAGGATGGATCAGAGAGAGAGAGAAAAAAAAAAGAATCAGTAGAATGAATATCTATCTATCTATCTAACTACACACACACACAGACACACAGACACACAGACACACAGACACACACACACACACACACACACATATGTATGTATAAGAGATCTGTGTCCTGGGTTACTTCCAAAGTGATCTCATTGTGGGAGTCCTCTATAGGACTGATAGTGTTTGGTGGGGATTTCTTATTTGCTTTTCCTATGTCGTTGGTTTTTCTTTGTGCTTTGGCATGTGGATTTGATTTCTTTTGTTTGTAATCAGACATGAAATTCATGTTTCTTCTTGTGAAAATAAATTAAATTAAATTAAAAAAGAGTGCTTGTACACTGGGCGTGGTGGCACACACCTTTAATCCCAACACTTGGGAGGCAGAGGCAGCTGTGAGTTCAAGGCCAGCCTGGTCTACATAGCGAGCTCCAGGCCAGCTGGGACTAAAGGGAGACCCTGTCTCAAAAAGACAAAAAAAAAAAAAAACAACCTTACAATTTCATTTACAGAGAAAAAAAGGTTTGCTTGGTTGTTGTCTTTTTTTTGTGACAGGTTTCAGAGAAGGCACTGCTAGATAGATCAGGCTGGCCTCAGACTCATGGCAACCCTCCTGCGTCATCTTCCTAAGTGCTGAGATTACAGGCATGCACTACCATATCCAGCTAAAAACAATTTGGAGAGAAATAAACCAACTCATTTTTTTGGAACTTGATTTTTAAGTTTTACAGCTTTTTTTTTCCTTTTGCCTAGTTTGTTTTGTTTTTGAGACAAGGTCTCATTATGTAGCCCTGGCTGGCCTGGAACTCACTATGGAGACCAGGCTGACTTCAAACTCACAAGGATCCACTGGCCTCTGCCTCCTAGTACTGGGAATAAAATTGTACGACAATATGCCCAGACTTCAAACTTCCCAACTTTTTTTTTTTTTTTTTAGTTCTGTATGTGTATGAATGTACTGCCTGTATGCAAGTCTGTGCACCCATGTCGTGCAACGCCGCAGAGGTTAGAAGAGGGTCTCGGATTCCCCTGGGGCTGGAGTTCTCCTGGAATTGGAGTTTCAGACGGCTCTCGGCCGCCATGTGGGTGCTGGGGATCGAACCTGGGTCCTCTGTAAGAGCAGTCGGTGCTCTTAACCGCTAGGCCATCTCTCCAGCCCCAAACTTCCCAACTTTTAAGCTGCCTCAGGCCGCACAGTAGGCAGTTACTGCTGCCAAAGAAAGGACTTGAAAACCAATAAATGAATCAAATGAAAGCTGGAAAGAATATTTTCTATTTTTGCATGTGTTTGTGTATGTTTGCACTGTATGTGTATGTTTATATAATGTTTACATGGTACAAAATTAACAGAAATAAATAGGCACTCATCAATTTAAAAACTGTGAACTTGCCCAGTGTGGTTTCACATATCTTTAATCCTGTGCTCAGGATTTTTTATTTTTTTTACTTCTAGGTCATCTTCTGATTTTTTTTAATTTTTTAATTTTTTTTTTACTTCTAGAGTGCTCAGGATTTTAACTTGTACTCTGGGGACAGAGGCAGGCAGGTTGTTATGAGATTGAGGGCAGCCTGGTCTACATATTGAGTTCCAAGCCATGTAGGGCCTATAGGGAGACCCCCATCTCAAAGGGGAGGGGCATGGTGCATAGTGGTGGGTGCTTTTAATCCTATCACTTGGGAGGCAGAAGCAGGCAGATCTCCTTGAGATGGAGATCAGCTTGGTCTACATAGCCAGCTCCAGGCCAGTTGAGGCTACAGGGAGACCCTGTCTTAAACCAAAAAGGAAATGTGAACTCGAGCGCAGGGCATGGTCATTCCCAGCACTGGGAGGTGGAGGGCGGATCAGGAGGGTCAGAAGCTCAGGGTCACCTCAGCGACAGGAGTTTGGGCCCAGACTTAGCTACACAAGTGCCCATCTTAAAATTTGTTTTGCTGTTGTTGATTTTTTTTCCCTATGTAGTCCAGGCTGGCCTTGAATTCACTATGCTGTAGCCTTGGATGGTCTTAAATTCATAGAAGTCCTCTGCCTTGGCTTTCCAAGTGCTGAGATTTTAGGTATTATGCCTGGCGACATGGGTGAAATATTTTTCTCTTCTGGTTTACTTTTTAGAATTTTTGGGTGAAATCTTAGGTAAGATTTGTGTAACAGGGCTGGATCAATGGCTTAGTGATTAAGATAATATAGTGCTTGGGGCTGGAGAGATAGCCTAGCGGTTAAGAGCACCGACTGCTCTTGCAGAGGACCCAGGTTTGATCCCCAGCACCCACATGGCGGCTAAGAACCATCTGTAACTCCAATTCCAGGAGAACTCCGGTTCCAGGGGAATCCGAGACCCTCTTCTGACCTCCGCAGCATTGCACGACACGGGTGCACAGACATACATGCAGACAGTACATTCATACACATATAAAAATAAATAAAATTTTTTTTAAAAAAGATAATATAGTGCTCCAGCAGAGGCCCTAGTTCTTTCTGTTCCTAGTACCCATGACAAATGGCTCACAACTGCCTTTAGCTCCAGCCAGCTCCAGGGAATCCAGCATCTCTGTCCTCCATAGGCACCGGCACACATATCCCCAGACAGACACACATGCATATAATTTTTTAATAGTAAATTTTTAAAGATTTATTTAAGGTTTTTAGTTTATTGAATATGTTGGTACATGCCTGTAAGCTCAACATTTGAGAGGCTGAGGCAGAAGGATCATAAATTTGAAAGTCAGTCTGAGCTACAATAGCAACACTCTGTTTAAAAAAAAAATTAAAAAAAAAATTAAGCAACTAGTCAAAGTGCTGAGAATAACCAACTGCTGAATGCTTAGCAGGAAATGGGACATCTATACCACTTCCTCCCAGCCTCAAAACATCATGGAAGAGGAGGTGGAAGAATGTAAGAGGTGGAGTGGCGTGGAACTGTCTTCCTGGGATGACATGGATATTGCACTCTTGAACTCTTAACGGCTGTGATTACCTGCACAACACATGTAACAAGATTGGGCCCAACAACATCTCGTCATGGAGGGAAAGGAGTTCAAAAGACCATGCTCTCCCTGAGAATTTGCAGGCAGTTATTGGTTGCTAAATGAGGGAGAGATATTTTCTTCAGTGGTTTACTCATTGGTAAGGCCCTTGCTCCTATAAATAACCCCTCAGGCATGCCGCTGTAAGCAATCCTAATTAAACTCATTAAGTTACAGAAAAAAACAAAACATGAGGCCCGGCGTGGTGGCACACACCTGTAATCCCAGCAGAGGCAGAGGCAGGCAGATCTCTGTGAGTTCAAGGCCAGCCTGGTCTACATAGTGAGTTCTAGGAGAGCTGGGAGACCTTGTTTCAAAAAGACAAACAAAACAAAACAAAAAACACGAAAGTAGAAGGGGGACTGGTTGAAAAAAGGAAGCGAGATAGCAGTGAGAAGGGGACAAGAGAGTGCTTGGGTGTGATTATGATCAAAATACATCATATGAAATTTCCCCTGAAGTGGAAATGTTATAGTAAAACATTGGGGGCTGGTGAGATGGCTCCATGCCTCTGGCCTCTGTGAACACCTGCAATGCCCACAGAGGTCAGAAGAGAGCATCAGATCCCCTGGAACTGGAGTTCTGGATGGTTGTTAGCAGCCATGTGGGTGCTGGGAACCAAACCTGTGTCCTCTGTAAGAGCAACCAGTGCTCTTTTACACTGGACCATCTCTCCAGTCCCAATAAAATATTTTTAAAGAAATCATTATGTATAATTAATATGTTCTAGCAAAAAAAAAATTAAAAATTATGTGAGTATATGTAGATTATATATGTGTGTGATAAAAAGAAACTGTGTCGTCTAACCAACAAAATATCCATGTATTTTAGTTTTATAGAACTCTTGTTTAAGTAAAGACTGCCAAACATCTGTTTGGCAGTTGTAAGAAAAAAATCTGGATAATGATTTTATTTAATGATTAAAAAAAAATGAGCAACTCAGATAATTGTTAAGAATGTATAAATTAGGGGACAGAGGGATGATTCAGTGGTTAAGAGCACTGGCTGCTCTTGCAGAGGACCCAGGTTTTGTCCCTAACACCCACATGGCACTAATGACCATTCATCACACCAGTTCCAGGGGATCCCACACCTTCTTCTGACCTCCACAGGCACACAACATGAGTGCACTTACATACATGTAGGCTCTACACTCATACACATAAAATATTTTTTAAAAGAATGTATATATTAGTTAAATATAATGGGCCAAATATTTATAAATTCCACTTTTAAATTTAAAAATAATTTTATTTTATGCATATGAGTGCTTTGCCTGCATGTATGCAAGTGCACTACCTGTGTGCAGTGCCTATCGAGGCCAGAAGAGGGCTCAGACCTTGGAACTAGAGCTATGGGTGGTTGTTAGCCAACATGTGTGTGCTGGGAACTGAATTCAGGTCATCTGCTAGAGCAGCCAGTTCTCTTGACCGTTGAGCCATCTCTTTGGGTTCTAAATTCTACCTTTTGAGTACTCTAAAATCTTAAGGTTATGTAATAATAAAATCTAGTAATATTCATTAAATATCTAAGTTATTTCTAAAATTAAAAACATAAAAGTTATCAAGCATGACTGTGAAGTCTACATATTTTGCCATTTTGCTTTCATTTAATTAATTTATTTGTTTGTTTATTTATTGGTCATTTTGAGACAGAGACTGCCTGTAGCCCCATTGGGCCTGGAACTTGCTATGTAGACCAGTCTGGCCTGGAACTCACAGAGATCGCCTTCTTCTGCTGAGATTAAAAGCATTCGCCACCACACCCAGCACCACTGTGCTTTTATAGGACATGAACAAAACTGCTAAACATGTCTCCATTCGTCTTCCAACTTAAAAAATGTGTTACTCCCCCCTGGCAATGGGGAAAAAAAATGTGTTATGAAGGCTGGAGGGACTGTTCAGTGGGTAAAGGACCTGGTCATATAATGACCTAAAGACCTGAATTCCATCCCCAGAACCCACGTAAAGGTGAAAGGAGAGAACCAACTCCACGAAGTCGTCCTCTGACCTCCCCTCATGCACCAAGGCATGTATGTGCCTCCTGACCCCAACTAAGAATAAAAAAAATTTAGAGGAAGTTTTTAAAATATTATTTTTATTTTATGTGTATGACTGTATTGCCTGCATGTGTGTAAGTGCACCCATGTCATGCAATGCCCACAGAGGTCAGAAGTGGGTGTTGGATCTCCTGGACCTGGAGATATGAATAGTTGTTAGCTGCCATGTGGGTGCTGGGAATCGAACCCAGGTCCTCTGCAAGAGCAGCCAGTGGTCTTAACTGCTGAGCCATCTCTAAAGCCCCAGAATAAAATTTTAAAAATCCCAGCACTCAGGAGGCAGAGGCAGGCAGATCTCTGTGAGTTCCAGGCCAACTGGGGCTACAAGGAAACCCTGTCTCAAAAAGACAAAAAATAAATAAAAATAAAAAATAAAATAAAATAATTTTTTTTCTTTTGAGTTTTTTTTTTTTCTGGGACGTCGAAATTAAATAGACAGTATGATGTTTCTAAAGTAATTTTTATTTTTTATTTTATTATTATTAATTATTATTTTTTTTATTTTGTGCTAAAGTCACACGTTTTTTTTTTTTATTTACTTTATTATGTGTATGAATGTACTATCTGCATGTAGGTCTGTGCACCCGTGTCATGCAGCGCCGCGGAGGTCAGAAGAGGGTGTCAGATTCCTCTGGAGCTGGAGTTAAAGACGGTTCTCAGCCGCCATGTGGGTGCTAGGAATAGAACCCGGGTCCTCTGCAAGAGCAGTCGGCGCTCTTAACACTCTTCACGCTCTCAACCGCTAGGCCATCGCTCCAGCCCCAATTTTTATTATTTTTTTTAATAGTGTTTTTGAGACAGGGTTTCCCTGTAGCCCTAGATGGCCTGGCTTAAAGACAGTTCTTAACTGCCATGTGGGTGCTGGGAATCAAACCCGGTCCTCTTCAAGAGCAGTCAGTGCTCTTAACTGCTGAGCCATCTCTCCAGCCCCTCTTTTGAGTTTTTGTTTTGTTTTGTTTTTTGTATTTTTGAGACAGGGTCTCCCTTTAGTCCCAACTAGCCCAGAGCTCTCTATATAGACCAGGCTGGCCTTGAACTCACAGTAATCTGCCTGCCTCTGCCTCCCAAGTGCTAGGATTAAAGGGGGTTAATTTAATTATGATGCCTGGCTCACACTCAACTTGGAAAGTGTATGGCAAATTTTTTTAAATGTGTTATTGGGGCTGGAGAGATGGCCTAGCAGTTAAGAGCACCGACTGCTCTTGCAGAGGACCCGGGTTCAATTCCCAGCACCCACATGGCGACTGAGAACTGTCTTTAACTCCAGTTCCAGGGGAATCTGACACCCTCTGCTGACCTCCGCGGCATTGCACGACACAGGGCAGCAACCTACATGCAGACAGTACACTCATACACATAAAAAAATTTTTTTTAATTGGGCTGGAGAGATGGCCTAGCGGTTAAGAGCACCGACTGCTCTTGCAGAGGACTCGGGTTTGATCCCCAGCACTCACATGGTGGCTGAGAACCGTCTGTAACTCCAATTCCAGAAGAACTCCAGTTCCAGGGGAATCCGACACCCTCTTCTGACCTCTGCGGCATTGCACAACACGGGTGCACAGACCTGCATGCAGACAGTACATTCGTACACCAAAATAAATAAATAAATAAATAATTAAAAAAAATTTTTTTAAATACTCTAAAAAAGGGCTCCCTCTACTGAAGGAAAGAAAAATGTGTTATAAAATGGGTGTGGTGGCTCACACCTTTAATCCCAGCCTTCAGGAGCCAGAGGCAGGCAAATCTCACAGAAATCCAGGCCAATCTGGTCTACACAGGGAATTCCAGGCCAGCTGTGGCCACAGGACGACCCTCAAAACAAAAACAAAATGTGTCATGAAAGGCACACACACACACAAAATAAAAATAAATAAATACTTGTTTAATGCTAGACAAACTTTAACTCAACAAGAATTATTGACAATGTTAATACAAATTCAATCTGAAGGGGCTGGAGAGATGGTTCAGCAGTTTAAGACCACTGGCTGCTCTTGTAGAGGACCTGGGTTCTATTCCTAGCACCCGCATGGAGGCTAAGAACAGTCTTTAGTACTGGGCGTGGTGGCACATGCCTTTAATCCCAGCACTCTCTCGGGAGGCAGAGGCAGGTGGATCTCTGTGAGTTCAAGGCCAGCCTGGTCTACAGAGTGATCTCCAGGCCAGTTGGGACTAAAGGGAGACCCTGTCTCAAAAAAACAAAAATGGAGACAGTGGCCAACATTTTAGTGCAAAGGCTAAATTTCTTTGATATTTTAATAAATTTTTTCAATTATGTAAATTAATAGATGGGACTTACAACCTAAGACAGTGTAAGGGTCCATGTTTCCTAATTAAGGGAATCTTTAAAGTACCATGTAATAATACAGTTATCCAGCAGTGGAAAATACTAACCCATTTTTACTATTGGTAAGGTATTTATGGTGGTCCCTTCCTCATTGCAAACTAACACATAAACTTTGGTTTTGCACCCCAAAATCTATAGCTTCCTGATTTCATGTCAGTCTAGTCCATTGTCTCTGTTTCTCTTGCTAGAAATATTTGGTATACAGAAAAGGAGTGATTTTGTTGGGAAGAAATTAAAAGAAGATACTGTGTTATTGTTTGACTTGATTAGCCATCACATCTGCAAATTAAAAATGTATATCAAAATAATGACAAGTCATTAGTTCAAACTATGAGTTATGATAATTTAGACACTGAAGATGAATCTTTCTTAGAACTACCCACTCCATATGAAGTTATAACTGTGGAATTGGAATAAAATGGATTGTTTTGAATTGAGTATTTTGAGACTCAGAGTGGGTATGGAGGCTTGTGCCTGTAAGGTAGCAGTGGGAGGCGGAGACAGGAGGTTTGGGAGTCCAAGGTCATTTTCTGCTTCACAGTGAGCTGGAGGTCAGCCCACGTTAAGAGAAACCATGTCGCTCAAAAAAGAAAAAAAAAAAAATCAGATGAGCACAGATTGAGGGAGGAAATCCCTGTCAGGCAGATTAAAGTGAACAGTGATACCTGCAAATGATTCTGGGTTGGTTACGATGCTTGCTTAGTTCTCTCAGCAGCTGCCTTTTTCCTAGACTATGCTATGTGTTTTCTTTATCTTTTGTGTTTTTTTTTCTGGCTTTTAATTTTTTTTTATTATTAGTGTGTGTACATGTGCCTGATGTGTATGTACTTGTGTGGATGCCCGTGTGGCGTCAAAGAGCTCATGGAAGTCAGAGGACAACTGCAGAGTTTGTTTCTCTTTTCACGAGGGATTCGGGGAATCAGACATCGAACTCAGGTGGCCAGGCTTGCACAAGAAGCCCTTTTACCCACTGAGCCTTTTTTGTTTCTTTTTCAGTTTGGGCTTTGTGTGTGTGTGTGTGTGTGTGTGTGTGTGTGTGTGTATGGTTGTTGTTTCTTTTTTAGACAGTCTTTCTTGCTATGGAACCAAGCTGACTGTGAACTCGCAATCTTTTTATCTTAACTTTCCTGAATGCTGGAATAACCAGCGTGCAGCATAATGTCCGATTCACACTGTATTCTTTTTAAAAAAATTTTTTATTGATTTTTTAAATTTCATGTGTATGAGCGTATTGCCTGTGTGTATGTAAGTGCACCACACACTGCGGACCAGAAGGGGGTTCAGATACCCTGGAACTGGAATTATGGACGGTTGTTAGCTGCCATGTGGGTGCTAGGAATTGAACCCAGGTCCTACTACAAGAGGAGCCAGTGCTCTTAACCACTGAGCCATCTCTCCAGCCCCCTCACACTATATTGATTAGCTATGATACTCTTGTTATATGTGACATGTACATGTTTTATCAGATGCAAAGGAGAGACAAAAGGGAAACAGAACCAGATAGCTAGTAATATTATCACGATCCAAGGAGCCTTCGTTGGTGGCTCTAACACCTACTTCTCTCCCCTAAAGTCTGCTGTCTTCACCCATTCATCTCTCTTCATCGTGTTCTAGAAATGAGCCTTCCAAACTTCTGGAACATGAAACGGCATGTGGTCTCCACCCACACAGTGTGGTGCTTGGCTAGAAGGAACTGTAAACTGAAGTTCTCTACAGAAGGTTTGTCTAGAGTAAACGTCCTCCAGTCTGCTTGACCTTGTCTGTACCATCTCACTGTGAAGAGATGAAGTCAAAATTATTGCAGGCCATTTTAGGCCCTTTTTAACAGCCATTTACCTTTGTTTTTGCATCTGATTTAACCAGTAGATCAGCTTCTTGGAAGGTATCATTAACTTCCACAGATCTAGCCTCTACAAACTCTAAAGCTATGAACACAATAAAATCTGAACTGTGCAGAAGAGATTTCTCCATCTCGCTGTAACCTGCTTCGCTCATGCTTCCAACACTGTAGTTAATAAATGGATTGATCTGTGACTCTAAGAGTTCATGCAACCTCTTCACTTCCGGTATCAGTCAGGATTACTTGAATCCATTTTCTGGGTCAGGGTCACTCATATTTGTCTGGTACAGACTGAGCATTTGTTGCGCTGACAATTGCCCAATGCTTCCCCTGAGCTTGGCCCCCTCACCAGCTCTGTAGGCAGGCAGGAACCCCGGGAGTGTCAGAAGAGCTACTCTGCTTCTCTCTCTAGAAAGTCTGCTCATCTTCTCTAACATAGAAGCCTTCCTTCTGTTGCCCAAAAGAAAACAAAATCAGGATACTTCACAGAAATTCTAGATTAAAAAAAAAAAAAACCAACAACTGTAAGAGTGGGCAACTCTGAACAGAGTGCTATGGAACAGACAGGGTGCACCCTGTTGATTCTCTGTTTGCGTTGAGTGTGGGCAGTGGGCATTCAGACCTTGTGTTAGAGCTGTCACGACTCTCCTTGGCTCTCACATCTCACCCCTCCCACAGCCTAAAGCTGCCAGATTCCACCAGCAGTGTCTCTCCTTGTGCTCTGCAGATCAGAACAGCCTTAGTAGCATCACCTGCAAGCATGAAATGCAGAATCTCATGCCCACCCTAGACCTAGTCAGTCAGAATCTGCATTTTTAAAAATATTTATATTATATTATATTATATTATATTATTTTATTTTATTGTCTTTTTGAGACAGGGTCTCCTTATAGCCCCAGCTGACCTGGAACTCACTCTGTACACCAGGCTAGCCTTGATCCACCTGCCTGTGCCTGTGGAGTGCTAGGATTAAAAGCATGCACCTCCATGCCTTGCTTAAAGATGGTTCTTAGGCACCATGTGGGTGCTGTGCATTGAACCCCGGTCTTCTGTAAGAGTGGTGGGTACTCTTAACCATTGAGCCATCTCCCTAGCTACCAGAATCTGCATTTTTTTTTTTGTCATGCAATGCCAAGGAGGTCAGAAGAGGGTCTTGGATTCCCCCGGAACTGGAGTTCTCCTGGAATTGGAGTTACAGACGGTTCTGTCACCATGTGGGTGCTGGGGATCGAACCCGGGTCCTCTGCAAGAGCAGTCAGCGCTCTTAACTGCTAGGCCATCTCTCCAGCCCCCAGAATCTGCATTGTTTGCATCAACACTTGGGACTTGTCTCAGCTGTTAGCCTCACTAAGCACTCTTTTTTTTTTTTTTTTTTTTGACTTTCTAAATTTATTGAATTCTCACGGGCACAGAGATCCCCCACTCTACATATTCATTACTATTCTTGGTTTTAGATTAATAATTATTTTATATCATCCTCCCCCACCCGGGGAAGCGCAAACACAGTCCCCCACTACCGACAAATTATGACAGTCAGCTTCCCTAATTTGGGGAAATCGCAGGGGTTCAGCACATCCTGAAGTGCAATGGATGAGCATCGCCCTGGATAAACCACCTCGTGATCATGAGTATGCTCCCCTGCCATCCTGGGATATTTTTTTTTTTTTTTGGTCTTTTTCGAGCAGGGTTCCCTAGTAGCCACAGCTGTCCTGGAACTGCACTCTGTAGACCAGGCTGGCCTTGAACTCCACAAAGATCCACCTGCTCTGCCTCCCAAGGCTAGGATTAAAGGCGTGCGCCACCACGCCCGGCGGTTAAGTATAATTTAATAGAACTTCTAGAAAGGCAAAGGAAAAGGTGTAGGCGAGGAACTCAGCAAGTGTAGTTATTGGTTTTCAGGAGTTAAGTTATTAATTTTCATTTATTTATGTATATTGAGTCTTTTTTTTTTTGTCATGTACATACCATGGCCATGCAATGACACCCGAGGAACCAGGAAAGAGGGCATCAGAGCCCGGAAAGTGTTACAGAACAGTTGTCAGTCTGCCCATGTGGGTGCTAGAAACAGAACATGGGTCTTCTGGAAGAGCAGCCATTGCTCTTAACCACTGAGCCTTCTCTCCAGCCCCAAGCCAAGCCTTAAAATACTGGAGTAACAGAAAAATCTTCCCATGTTCTGTTTTTGTTTGTTTGCTTGCTTGTATTTTGCAGCAATCCTCTCAAGGGCTGATGTGAGAGAGATGTTTTTGAACTTAACAGAGTACATCCTCGTACCAGGGTTTCTTGGTGCCTTTGGTTGATTTTTTTCCATCTG
Organism: Rhizomys pruinosus; assembly: GCA_009823505.1. Taxonomy (NCBI): domain Eukaryota; kingdom Metazoa; phylum Chordata; class Mammalia; order Rodentia; family Spalacidae; genus Rhizomys; species Rhizomys pruinosus. Next base: position 33,067 of record VZQC01012778.1, read on the forward strand.
CTTCCTGAGAGACAAGGGAGCCGCTCTTCTGCCTGAATGCCAGCCCTGACCAAGAGAATTAGAAATTCCAGCAATGGCGAGGATGGGAACAGCTCGGCAGAGACATAAAAACCATGTTTCTTTGTTGTTTCCTGGAGAGGTGAGTTTGTTTTATAATCTTTAAAAAATATTTATTTATTTTTGTGTATGAATGTCTGTATGCATGTAGGGTGTGGACCCCGTGTCGTGCAATGCCATGGGGTTCAGAAGAGGGTGGTCGGATTCCCCCTGGAACTGGAGTTCCTCCTGATTGGGAGTTACAGACGGTTTTTAACCGCCAGTGGGGTGTGGGAATTGAACCTGGTCCTCTGAAGAGCAGTCGGTGCTCTTACATCTAGGCCATCTCCTCCAGCCCCAGGGTTCGTATTTTTTAATGTCAGCGACTGTGGCTACACATTTGTCCCAATAAGTCATCGAAGTATTTGTGGAAATTAACGTCAATGTTATGAAAGTTTCACAGACGGATGAAGCAAAGCTGATGGGAAACGAATTTGTTCTGATCGTTTCAGTACTCAAGGCCTCTGAGTTCTTTCTCCTCTCTCTCCTCTCCTCATCTCTCTCCTCTCTCCGCGTCTCTCTCTCTCTCTGTCTCTCCCTCTCTCTCTGAAAATAAATATGCTTTCAATAAGACACTAGCCATGCCGGGCGTGGTGGCGCAATCGCCTTTAATCCTAACCGTGGGAGGCAGAGGCAGGCGGATCTTATGTGATTCAAGGCCAGCCTGGTCTACAAGTGAGTTCAGGACAGCTGGGGCGACAGGGAGACCCTGTGCTCGAAAAGACGCAAAAAAAAAAAAAAAAAAAAAGACCAAAAAATAAAAATGACAAAAACTCCTCAGCAGCAGCAGTCCTTTAGGGTCCTGATATCATGAAGGGGAGAACTTTCTATTGCACATCTCACTAGGGATGGCCCTGAGCTGTCTCCTGTTCACTGTAGTTATTCATTCCATGAGGCCATAAAAACAGTTTACTCAGCGTGGCTGTTGTGTCCGGCAGACATGGCACAGCTAGCTTTTTTTTTTAAAAGAGTGCTATTTATTAGGTTGTGAGTTTCTCTGGTTTGCCTTTACAGATGCACAGGTCACTGAAAGTCTACCTAAGGGAGGAAGTCGGACGAGCCTACACATAGGCCTGTCTAGCTGAACTAGCTTTCTTAAAATTAGAGCATGTAAGGTTACCTGGACTAAAGACCCTAGCAAGATTGGGCCTGCTAATATCCCCTCATGGAAGGAGAGCAGTTCTCACTTCGTGACTAGGGGGTGCGTAGGGCAACGGGGGAAGAGGATGACAGATGAACCAAGGATATAAAGCAGTTAACAATGGTTCCAAGACTCTTCTTCAGTGGTGTAGCTGTCCCTAAATTGCCTAGGCTCCTCTATCAACCCCTCATTCACACGCTTGTTAGTAATCCATTCTATTAATTGGCTCACCAAGCCAGAGTTGGGTGGAATATTTCTTTGGTCTGTCCTTGGTGCCCTATCTGGCACGAGTACACATTTCTTCACATATTCCTGGGAAAAGTTACGCAACAGTGGGTGTTCCTATTTTCCAAAGATGAGGACACCCATGTGCCTGAGCCCACATGAGTTTTCCTATCAACATTCCTTCATGAAAAAGAAAGGGCTAAGTTCCTTGACTATATGAAGCCCGCTTCTGATGCTAGACTAGAAAAGATGACATTCCTGGTTCATTGCTTGCCCTTCGGTGGAGCCACCATGCTGTGAAAAAGCTGAGATCATGTAAACAAGGAGTGGTCAAGACGGACAGAACCCAGTGTCATCTTTGAGATACTTCAGAGGACCTTCAAACGATTCCAGCTCCAGCTGACATAAAGAAAAGACAAACTGCTGCTGAGTCCAACCCAACTGCAGCTGCGAAAAAATCAATATTGTCATCATTTTAAGCTATTAACTTTGTTATCCAGTCATAGCTGGAACACATGGATTTGGCAGATACCCTCAGATAGCTGGCTTTGCTGTCTGGGTTGCTGCTTTCTTAACTATTTTACCAAGTACTTCCAACGTGTGAAGTTAGCATTCTGACTCACCACCCAGGAAACTTAAGGCCATTTCATTTTGAAAACTCGATCTTGCCAGATGTGGTACCCCGCACCTTTAATCTTAGAAGGTAGATCTCTGTGAGTTCAAGGCTAGCCTGATCTACACAGTGAGCTCTAGGCCAGCTGTGACTACAGGGAGAACCTGTCACAAATAGGTCAAAAAAGTTGGGCATGGTGGTGCACACCTTTAATCCCAGCACTTGGGAGGCAGAGGCAGGCAGATTTCTGTTGAGTTCAAGGCCAGCCTGGTCTGCAGAGTGAGTTCCAGGCCTGCTGGGACTACAGGGAGACCTTGTCTCAAAAACATCAAATAGGCCCAAAACCCCCCTGCCCTTTTAAATATTTTATTTTTATGTGTATGAGTGTATTGCCTGTATTGTCAGAAGAAGGCATTAGATTCCCTTGGAACTGAAGTTATGGACGGCTGTTAGCCTCATGTGGGTGGTGGAAACTGAACCCAGGTCCACTGCATGAGCAGCCAGTGTTCTTAGCCACTGAGCCAGCTCTCCAGCCCCTAACATCCTGATCTTTAAAGCATTTTTTTGCTAGCAAAATGGTTCAGCAGGTAAAGATGCTTGTCCTCAAGCCTGATAACCCAAGTTCCATCACAGGGACCCACATGGTGGAAGAATAGAACTGACTCACTCAAGTTGTCTTCTCACCTGTCTCAAAAAAGTGGGAGGTTGTGGGAATGAAACTCTGTGTGTGGCTTGAAGCGAGAACTTGTTAAGACCTGTCCCGGGAGATCTCCAGTTATCTGATATCTCTGTGGGCTTCCAGAATTATCCGTAGCAGGAAGATTCGGGATATTACAATGATTCTTCCTTTGCCCTCTCTCTGCAAAGTTCTAGGCCCCTTCCCTTGAGGCATTGAGCAGAATGTCACACCTCTAGTTACCTGTTGCACAAACCGGAGTTCTGCAGCTCCCCGATTAGAACCAAGTTGGCTCACCCCTCCCTTCTGCCAGCTCCCCACTTCCTTGCCCAAAGCACAGTAGTCTTGAATATATAGACCTCACTGACAGAAAATAAACTGCATTCCTAACCTCCCGGCTCTCCACGCGTGTGTGTGAGTTCTTTCCGTTCCAGGGGTGATCTCTGGCGGTTTTCCCTCCCTCCTTCTTGCGGGAGCAGAGCCTAGAGACAAGTCCTGGAGCTGAGTCAAGAAGGGAAGGACAGCGTGTGGAAGGCAGTAATGCGTGACTCAAAGACACTGACCCGACAGAAGGTGAGAACTGACACCTAGGCTGTCCTCTGACCTCCATTCATATGTATACCATGGCACAAACACCTACGCTTACAAATGTGAATGCGTTCGTGTGCACATGTTCTCTCTCTCTCTCTCTCTCAATAGGCAAGAAACAATTAACTTTGGCTGTTCAAAAAAAGAGAAGTTGGATCCCCTCCTTCGTCTAACCATTGCCTTCAGCAAGGCACGGTGCTGCAGCACACCACACAGAGCAGACACCAGGAGCGGCCATGACCTCGAGGCAAGGCCTTCAGGCCTTCTTCACTGTGCACACGATGTGGAGGAATCCCAGTGAGGTGGACTACAAAGTTAACAACATATTAAGCCACATTTGCAAATGAGTAAGTTTTATTTATCTAAAACAACAACAACAAAAAAACACCTAGGCTATACAAACATAATTGAAAGCCATACAGGAAGAAAATTCCAAAATATACAAAATAAAATATCTGATCTACAAAGTTATTTACATATTGGGGCCTATATTAAAAGTCATGGTCCCTGAGGTACAGCAGACACAGAGCAGTCTGTGGTGACTCACCTGGAAAAGAGACAACCATGGCTTGTCTACTTTGCAACATAAACGAAGGGAGGACACTCTGAAAATGCACTTTACCACATGGAAGTTTTAAATTCTTGGCTTTTAATGATTTTAAAGGTTGGAAACACAATAAAAACAGCTTCCATTGGGACATAATAGTGGCCTCTGGTCACTAACTTCAACCATGATTCTTCTGCTCTGTGGGAGGCAGAGTGATCTACAAAAATGATAACTCTCATACACAGTTTCTGATCGCAGTGTGATAATCACCACATTGCTAGGCAAGCACAGCACACTGACCTATGCCCCTAGCCCACTCACTATCTTACAAAAACAAAGCTATCTTTAAACTTTTAAAAAATACATATGCAATAATATATTTCCCAAAGATTAAAGTCCAGACTCATCAAAAGATGAGCAAAAGCTCCATGATCTCCCAAGATCAATGTCTTCCTTTCATTCCTGCTTAAATGCAAAAGCGGACAGCTTCTGATTAGCAGAAAGATCTAAAGCTTTCTGCTTTTTAGGCAAACTCAGATTCTCTGCTGCTGCTTCCTGGTTTTCTGTCTCACGACTTTCATCAACCACGTCCTTTCGCTTCTTCACTCCGGCTCTCTCAGCAGCGGATTCTCCCTTGGCCTTGTTAGTCCACACCTTTAAAACAGTGGAGGGAAGGGAGGAAAGAAAGACTTTTATTCGAGAAAAATAACTAAGATGATGATATCTTTACTCTCACAGGAAATATTCTGGAATACAAAACAGTAATTATTCCCGGTGTAGTGGCTCATGCCTTTAATCCCAGCATTTGGGAGGCTGAGGTAGGCAGATCTCTCTGTCAGTTCAAGGCCAGCCTGCTCTACAGTGAGTTCCAGGCCAGCTCAAAAAACAAAACAAAACAAAACAAAAATTAAAACAAAACGAATTAGCCTTTGGATTAAAAAATTTTTTATTATTTTTATTTTGTGTCTGTTATGCCTGCATGTATGTAAGTGCACCTGTCATGCAATGCCCACAAGTCAGATAAGTTGCTGGATTCCCCTGGAACTGGAGTTATAGTTTTTAGCATGCCATATGGGTGCTGGGAACCAAACCCATGTCCTCTGCAAGAGCAGCCAGTGCTCTCAACTGCTGAGACATCTCTCCAGTCCCATGCCTTTGAATTTTTCAGCTTACCCATAAGGGTTTGAATTGCTAATTGGATTTTTATTCTTTGGAAGAAAATTATTTACAAACCAACCATCTGAATAAGGGGTGGATATCCAGAATACTTAAAGAATGTAGAAACCCAATAGCAAACCCCCAAATAATTGGGCTAAAAACAGACATTCTCAAAATACACACAAATAGCCAACAATACACGAAAAAAAGCTCAACCTCTCTAATCATCCGGGAATAAAAATCAAAACTACAATAAAATACTATCACCAAAAATAACAAAGAAGGTGGGCATGGTGGTGTACCCCGATAATCCTAGTGCTTGGGAGGCTAGAATTCAAGTCTGGGCTACATTATGAGTTCAAGGCAAACCCAGGCAACTTAGTGAGATCCCAACTCAAAACAAAAACAAAGGAGGCTGGAGAGACGGAGGAACAGTTAAGAGTACTGGCTGCTCTTACAAAGGATCTGGGTTCAATTCCCAGCACAGACATGCTGCATAACAACCATATCTTATTCCATTTCCAGAGGATCTGATGCCCTCTTCTGGCCTCCCCAGACAAAACACCCATAAACTTCAATAAATTTAAAACAAACAAATTACATACACCTAGTGGGGGGGACAACCAAAAAAAGAGTTCTAGCCAAGATATGGAGTAAAAAGGAGCACTTGCACACTTCTAGTGGGAATTTATTAGCATAGCCATTATTGAAAGCAGTATAGAGGCACCTAAAATTTTAAAAATAGGGCTTTTTGAGCCTTTCCCCAGGTCACTACTCCACTCCCATGCTTAGGAGTGCTTTCCCTTTGTAGAATGGTGTAACCAGAGGCTGGGGAAGAGTCAGGTAGGACAGGATGGTACTAAGTTACAGTTAGACAGGATTAAGAAGCTGTGGTATAATTATACAGGGTCACTATAGACAATAATAATGTACTATAAGTTTCAAAAGCTAGACAGAAGGACGTTGAAAGCTTTTTACCATAAAGAAATGATAATTGTTTTCAAAGATAAATATATAGAAGTTGATTTAATCTTACATAATATATACAAGTATCAAAATGCAACACCCCAGCAACATGTATAATTTTTTTGCTGTTTGTTTTTTGAGACAGGATTCCCTTGTAGTCCCAGCTGGCCTGGAACTCACTATGTAAACAAGACTGGTCTCGATCTCATAGAGATCTGCTTGCCTCTGTCTCCCAAGTACTAGGGTGAAAGGCATGCACCACCATGCAAGGCAACATGTGTAACTTTTATGTATTAGTTATAAATTAAGGGAAATTTTAAAATGAAGTTAAAATCCTCTAAATCTTTGTGTGTGTGTGTGTATGTGTGTGTGTGTGTGTGTGTGTGTGTGTGTGTGTGTGTGTGTGTTTGAGACAGGGTCTCCCTATAGCCCCAGCTGGCCTGGAAGTCACTCTGTAGACCAGGCTGGCCTTGAACTCACAGAGCTCTGCCTGCCTCTGCCTTCCAAGTGCTAGGATCAAAGGCGTGCATCACTACGCCCAGCTAAATCTTTCTTTTTAAAATTGCAAAGCACACACAAAAAATAAATAAAATAGCAAAGCACATTATAATTGTACATTCTCTTTAATACTTTAATCTAAACTTTGTTAGTGTAAAATATTATAACTGCAAGAACTATTTGAAAAATTTGTAGCTTTACCTGTAGCTGTTAGAAAGATCCTAAGGAGCCTTTCCTGAGTTTTCCAAATGCTAACACCTTGTTAAACATTGGGAAATTCTCACAGCCAGGGACCTAACATTAATAAAATCATCACTTTTATTTCTACTCATTTGTGTGAATGGGTATATGTAATTAATTTCTCTGTTTGTGCATTTACCAACACAATCAAAATGTATAGCAGTTCCATCACCATAAAAATACCTCATGCCGGGCGTGGTGGCGCACGCCTTTAATCCTAGCACTTGGGAGGCAGAGGCAGGCGGATCTTTGCGAGTTCAAGGCCAGCCTGGTCTACAGAGTGAGTTCCAGGACAGCTGGGGCTACAGGGAGACCCTGTCTCAAAAAGACCAAAAAAAAAAAAAATACCTCATGCTGCCCAACCCAGCAAACCTCCAATCAGGTCTCACCCAAGCAGTCATTATTCTGTTCTTCATCTCTATCATACTGCCATTTCAGAAATGCTACATAAATGACTGATGTGGCATATAATATTATATATACTATATCTGTTTATTATTTTTTTCTGTGTACGGGGATGGATCCTAAGCTCTCACACGTTAGGTCAGTGCTCTACCCCTGAGCTGCACCCACAGCTTTTATTCTATTTTTCATTTTGAGACAGGGTTTCACAAACTTGCCCAGGTTGGCCTTGAGCTCTCAGTAGGCCAGATTTTGCCCTTGACAACCTCCTTCTTCCAGCCTCCTGGGTAACTAGGATTACAGGCCTCTGCCACCAGGTCTAGCTTTATATTCTTTCTTTTTTTTTTTTTTTTTATGTCTTTTTGAGACAGTGGTCCGCCCCTGTAACCTCCAGCTTCCTCTGGAACTCAGAATCGGCCTACCTCGTTGTCCTGCGCGCATCACGGTCGTTAGAGTGCCGCAGTAAGTAAAAGGCAAAAGGGCCAGGACCACACCAACTCCAGTTCATTTTAGATTCTTTTGGATATGTATCTTATATCATTCACTGTCAGCTTAAGAGAATTTTTAGAAATTCTGTTCAAGACACCCATTCCTTTCTACTTCATTTCCAATTATTTCTGAAGAAAAGAGGCCCTTTTTGGCAAAATGAACAGATTTGCTACACTAATAGACTGGATTATCAAATGTTTTTACAGAAATTTACCTTAAAATACTCGAATTAAAGGGGGCTGGTAAGATGGCTCGAATAGTGGTTAAGACGGACTGGCAGGCACCTCTGTGCAGTGAGAATCTTAGGTTGAAGTTCCCAGCACATACACAGCAGACAGCTTAACAACGGCATAACATCCAGTCTCCAGGGAGATTTCCTGACAATCTTCTGACGGCCCAAAACCGAAACATTGCATGACGAAGGATGTACATTGCTACAACAAGTTTTAACAACACTACATAAATACATAAAATAGAGAGAAATACTAATTAAATTATATAAGAGCACTCAGAATTGTGACCGACAATCAGCAATTAGGCATAGTGGCTCATCCCTGTAATCACAGAACTGGGGGGGGGGGGGGGGGGGGGGGGGGGAGCAGAGGCAGAAGGATTTCCATGAGTTTGAGGCTAGCCTGATCTACCTAGTGAGTTTGAGGCCAGCCAAGACTACTTAGCAAGACTCTGTCACAAAACAAAGCATCAAAGCCACAATCATGGGAAGAGGATGTAGCTCAGGGTAAGAGTGCTTGCCTCCCAAGGGCAAAACCCTGAGTTCTATACCCAGAACCACAAAATACCCCAGATTCAAAAAACACACGATCACAAATTTTGTTGAGTCTCTTCCTCTTCTGCAAAAGATTTGTCCATGTCAATCTGTTTTCTTTTTTTTTTTCCATGTCAATTCATAAAGAAACACATACAAAAATGCTGAAAAGGTTCTAAATAAAGCAAAAAGTGGTTAGAACAGTTTCTAGCTTCTGCTTCCTGGGCATACAGTGACTGCATCCCCATCAGAAAGTGCCATGTTGTGCACTGCCTCCCAGTGAAAGTGAGAGCTGCGGAGTTAGCTGCTGCGCCACCCACATTCTTCTCCTCTGCAATGGGAAGATATTCCTTCCTTCCTGACTCTGACAGAAGAGATTCTTGGGTGAGGAAACCTGTCCTCACCCACCCCCACCCCTACCCCCCGTGAAAGGCTGGACCACAGCACCAAAGATTTTACCCCTAAAAAGAAGTATTTTCACATATAAGTAAACAGCATTTTTTCCCCATCTTATACTGTTACTTTATTTTTTAATTGAGTTTTTGCAAAAATGCTACTTTTGTGGACCAGAAAGTATTTAAAAATGTACATTCAATTAATTTTTGCTTATTAATCCTTTTCTGCTTTCAATGTATAACCAAGGCTTTCTTGGGGCTATTTCCCAAAGTAAGAATACACACACAAATAGCTAATTGTCGCCGGGTGTGTTGGCACATGCCTTTAATCCTAGCACTTGGGAGGCAGAGGCAGGTGGATCTTTGTGAGTTCAAGGCCAGCCCCTGGTCTACAGAGTAAGCTCCAGGACAGCTGGGGCTACAGGGAGACCCTGTCTCAAAAAGACAAAAAAAAAAAAAAAAAGCTAATTGTCAAAATATTATTCATAGGTCCTCAGTAATAATTACTACAAATCTACTTGCTCAAGGTTGTCATTTCACATTTAATTTCCTCCTCACCAAGAGCTTTATGATGCATTTAATTTCCAAAGAAAACTTTTTTTTTAATTTATTTCTGTATGTGTATGAATGTACTGTCTGCATGTAGGTTTGTGCACTCATGTCATGCAATGCCACGGAGGTCAGAAGAGGGTCTCGGATTCCCCTGGAACTGGAGTTCTCCTGGAATTGGAGTTACAGATGGTTCTTAGCCGCCATGTGGGTGCTGGGGATCGAACCCAGGTCCTCTGCAAGAGCAGTCAGTGCTCTTAATCACTAGGCCATCTCTCCAGCCCCCAAAGAAAACTTTTAATTACAGTACTCAGGGAGGCACAGGTAGGCAGATCTGTGAGTTCAAGGCCAGCCTGGGGTACAGGGAAAATGTGTCTCAAAAACTAAAAAAGTAAAAAAGAAAAACAAAAATAAATTTTCCAAAGAAAAAGGCATTTATTCTTTTTTAAAAATTTTATTATTTTTTTATTGTATGGCAAACTGAGCAATATCAATGTGATCTTGAAAACAACTGTGCTCTTATAATAAAAATAAATAATAAAAAGAAGAGTTGAGATACTAGGAAAGTCATAGAAAAAAATTTATTCTTTTTATCTGTATGAGTGTATGCCTGCATGTGTACAAGTGCACCATGCTGTACAGCACCTACAAAGCTGAGGGAGGATCAGACTGCCCAGGACCTGGAGTTATATTATGGATTGGGTTAGCCACCACGTAGGTGCTGGGATTCGAACCTGGGTCCTGTTGTAAGAGCAGCCAGTGCTCTTAACCTCTGAGCCTTCTCTTCAGTCCCGAGGGGGATGGGGGGAGGATTTCTGTAAGAAACTTTTAAGCCTGTGAAATTAACCAANAGCAGCCAGTGCTCTTTTAACCTCTGAGCCTTGCTCTTCAGTCCCGAGGGGGATGGGGGGAGGATTATCTGTAATAAACTTTTTTAAGCCTGGTGAAATTAACCAAAATCTCAATCTCATCATTGTTAGGCTGGAGTTCCAAGACTGGCGTGGACCAGAGCCTCATGTTGTTTTTTTTTTTGTTTTTTTTCTTTTTGATTTTTTTTTTTTTTTTTTTTTGGTCTTTTCGAGACAGGGTCTCCCTGTAGCCCCAGCTGTCCTGGTACTCACTCTGTAGACCAGGCTGGCCTTGAACTCACAAAGATCCGCCTGCCTCTGCCTCCCAAGTGCTAGGATTAAAGGCGTGCGCCACCACACCCGGCAGGAGCCTGCATTTTGAAAGCCTGCGCAAACCACGGGAGGAAATCAACTCCTAGTTCCGGATTCCACAGAGACCATCCGATCTAAGACCCACGTTCAGGGCCCTGACCTGGCCTAATTGGCCAGATTCCACCGCATCACCATCTTCCTTCTCCTATGTGTTTTCCCTCAGTCTTTCACCCCAACGGCCATCAGATTCTCCAACAGCATCTTTCCCTGGAATAAAAGACTGCCTTTGTTTACCTTCAGTTTGCACTGTGGCCTCTCAGCATTGGGAACCTTTTTTTTTTTTTTTTGGTCTTTTTGAGACAGGGTCTCCCTTTAGTCCCAGGCTGGCCTTGAACTCATAGAGATCACCTGCCTTAGTCCCAGCTGGCCTGGAGCTCGCTCTGTAGATCAGGCTGGCCTTGAACTCATAGAGATCACCTGCCTCTCTGCCTCCCGAATGCTGGGATTATAGGCGTGCATCAGGGAATCTTTTAATTATAATAATTCTTACCTTCCTTTCTTCAGAGGACAACACTCTAAATCGAACCATTCCTTCTTTTATTATGTCTGCTTCATTTGAAAAGTCAGGGTTATCAGACAAAATGTAACTTCTATTTTCTTCCAGCCACATTTGGAACCCAGTCTTTGGCCTAAAAAAGGTTATATGCAAAAAGTTTATGTTTAATATATAATTTAAAGTCCCATGTGACTTTTAAAACTAGTAATTAGATTTTCTATACCCTTGTAAAACAAAGGAGACACAACTACTTGTTAATAGTGCTTTAAGCTGCCTGGAGACATTAGGAAATTGATGACCCGGAAAATCTTCTGCAGGTCAATTCAGAAGGATCATTTACCTTTCTATTTCCAACTGTAGAAATCATAAACTTTCAGCTCTTACATGTACTCTGCCCCCCTCAGAGCCCATCTGACCTGATAGCATTCTTCCAACTGCCATTTCGTAAAGCAGCAATCTGAAACCTTGCTGTCTTCTGTCAGTCCCTTCTCACTGATCTACCTGGCTTTTTCCCTGCACCATTATTAAGAAAGCAACACACTAGTAAATCTGACTGGATTCTATCACACATTCCACACAAACTGTCTTGAGGTCATCAGTGAAAGTTTAATGCAGACATTTAATGATTTCTGCCCACTCTCATGCATCCTTTTAAATGCTTTATGTGTATTATCTGACAGCAAAACCCTATGGTTTAGAAATAATTAGTATCTCAACCCATAGAACCAGAAACTGAGCCTCAGAAAGATGAATGACTTAGTTTAGGCAATATACAAAGAGGCAGACTTGAGAATCAATAGCCAGGCAGTCTGACACCAGATTCCCTATGTTTAGTCCATCTGCTAGACTGCCTCTCACTATGCTGAAACTGAATAGAATCTAAATAATGAGTCAGAAAGCCCAACCAATGTATTTATGATTAAAATTTTACACAGAAACAAAATACATAAAATTGTCTAATTCAAACTGCATTCATTATAAATGTTTAAATTCACTAAAACAAACTGCCTCTATAAATGACTAAAACTGAATTATCTTTGTCTAAATTCCTTAATTTTTAGAACTATTAAAAGTAAACAAAACAATGCATCAAGGTGGGCACTGTGGTACATGCCTGCAATCCCAGCATTCAGGAGGCTGAGACAGAGGATAGTGAATTCCAGACTACCCAGGGTTACAACAGCAAGACATGAAACCAGATATTCTACAAGGCTAGATAATGCTGGTCCTAGATGTAAAGGGCCACTAAATCAAAACTCCAGTGATGGAGATTCCAGAGGGTCCCCCGAACAAGACAGTTCTTATCATTCCTTTTGGGTGCCCACCAAAACTGGTTGCGAGGACAGCACACTTCTTGAATTTAAGGCATACGACATCGAGTTGGAACTGAGCTGGAAGCTTCTTCCCTGCTGGTTAGCTCTCATAAAGCCAGACTGCTATGCAGGCTGCTAGAGGAGTAAAGGCATCGGTGGTTGCACTCGGCTGTGAGCTATGTGAATGACAATCCAACCTGCCAGGCAGGATATGCCAGCAGTACGAAACTAGTAGAACTCTCTCTCTCGTTTTTTAAACTCATGTTTATACCTCTAGTTCCTTCTTTAAATTTATTTTTTTTATGTGTATGAGTGTACTGTCTGCATGTAGGTTGGTGCACCCATGTCATGCAATGCCATGGAGGTCAGAAGAGGGCGTTGGATTCCCCTGGAACTGGAGTTAAAGAGGGTTCTTAGCTGCCATGTGGGTGCTGGGAATCGAACCTGGGTCCTCTGCAAGAGCAAGAGCAATCAGTCCTCTTAACCGCTGAGCCATCTCTCCAGCCCCAATACTAGTACAACTCTTATGAGGACAATGAACTGCTCCCTGATAGGATTTGAGGCCTGTTCCACAGGAGGGAATACCTACTGTTGTAAACCCAGTCAAATCTCTGTCTTAGGCCTTAAGGAGGAAATTATTACTGCTGGTTAGCTAAATTGACATAGCATTAAACCTTTTTTTTTTGGTATTTTGAGACAGGGTCTCCCTTTAGTCCCAGCTGGCCTGGAGCTCGCTCTGTAGACCAGGCTGGCCTTGAACTCCCAAAGATCCGCCTGCCTCTGGGGATTAAGGGCGTGTGCCTACACCTTCTAAATATCCATGTTTAGACACACAAAGGCTACTCTTAGCCTTAATCAGAGAAGCTCTCTTTGTAGTAAACAGAGGGAAATGTACAGACTCATGGATGCACAGGACACTAAGAATAAAGGATGGCTGAGGGCTCAGCCCTAAATAAGACATTTATGCCACTCCCTTAAGGCTTAGGAAACACTGAAAAAAGAAGGCAAAAAGGATGTAAAAGCCTGAGGACAGAGAGAGGCTGTGAAATGCTATCTTCTAAAACAGGACACAGCCATGGGAATCAAGCAGCTAAACACAGCAGCTAAACCTCTTGGCACTGGGCCTATATAAGTTGAAAGTGCCCAATGGATAGAAGGGGTTTAAGGGACCTACCACTTATGGCTTAACTACTGGCAATTAACAGATTCCAGGAGAGGGCTTGGAATAGCATCTAGCTGTGTACCCACCAGGGTCTAATGGAGAGTTCCAAACTGATGGTCACACAAACTGCTCTAGACAAACTGTGGAACACAAAACAAAATGCCATAGGGCTGGAGAGATGGCTCACAGTTAAGAGTACTAGCTGTTCTTGCAGAGAACCCAGGTTTGATTCCCAGCACCCACGTGGTGGCTAACAACCATCCATAACTCTAGTTTCAGGGGCTCCAATACCCTATTCTGACCTCCGTTGGCATCATACGACACAAGTGTACTTACATACACAGACAAAATACTCATAAAATAAAAACAAGAAATAAAACATTAAAAAAAATACCAAAATGTCATGGACATGGCAAAGAGATTTGCAGGGAAGAAAGTAGGCTGACAGAGGTGAGGGCTGTCCGAGAGGAGGGGAGGGGGGAGCAACCAGAACCACTGCATGCAGGGATGGAATCGTCAAAGAACAAAAGCTATTAAAATTTCAAATAATAATTAAATATGATTTTGAGAAAAAATAATATAAACAACAACAAAAAGTTAACATCAATGCTAGGCAAAGGTTCTTGGATTTTCACAAATTAGTATAAATGAATTTCAATTAAATTTGGTGCAATGTCACAAGTCTAACAGTATACAATTTCTGTCTCTAAAGAGCTATTTTAGAAGAAAAAAGAAAATTGAGCTATTTTTCCTCTAGTTTAGTATATCAGCAACTGTAATAAAATATGTGATTAAATAAAATTTTGTAGTGAGATTTCATAAGGTATGTTTTCAACATAGTTGAAATTAGCAATGCTCTGAGTTTTCTTCCTCCTTTTTCCTTTCCTCTCTCCTCTCCTCTCCTCTCCTCTCCTCTCCTCTCCTCTCCCCTCCCTTCTCTCTCTCTCTCTCTCTCTCTCTCTCTCTCTCTCCCTCCCTCCCTCCCTCCCTTCCTTTCTTTCTTTCTCTTTCCTGGCTTTCACCCTGTATCCCAGGCTGGCCTTCGACTCTCAATCCTCCTGAGTGCTGCTGGGATTACAGGCATGTGCCAACACTGCCAGTTCATTACTTTTTTTATTTTTTATTTTTTTATTTTTGAGACATTGTCTCCCTGTAGCCCCAGATGTCATGGAACTCATTATGTAGACCAGGCTGGCCTTGAGCTCACAAAGATACGGCTGCCTGTGCCTCCCCAGTGTTGGGATTAAAGGTGAGTGCCACCACGCCCAGCCTGGTGACTTTTAAAATCCAGCCCAGTGAAAATAAGGAATCTAGTAAACTAGGCGAAGTGGTGGAAGGCACAGTCCCAGCTACCGGGACAACTGTGGGAGGATCACATGAGCTTGAGGACAAACTATACATATAATGAGACCTGGACTTAAGAAAATTAGTAACACATTGTTTTCATGGATAAACAGGATATGGGCAAGAGGAGCTCTTATATTGCTAGAGATGTCTAAAATGACACCAAAGCAGGCTAGCAATTGACAGTATCATCAGAAACAGAAGTGCACATTAACTTTTTTTGAGACAGGGTCTCCCTGTAGCCCCAGCTACCCCAGAACTCACTATTTAGACTAGGCTGGCCTTGAACTCACAGAGATCCGCCTGCCTCTGCCTCTCAAGTGCTGGGATTAAAGGTGTGTGCCACCACACCCAGCACATTAACTTCAACTGTATAGAAATCTGGCTGACAGCTAGGTATTCCTATGTGAGAATTAACATTCATATAAAATTATTCATTCCAGGGCTGGAGATATGGCTCAGTGGTTAAGAGCACTGGATGTTCTTAGAGAAGACCTGGGTTCAAATCCCAGCATCCACATGGCAGCTAACAACTGTCTGCAACTCCATTTCCAAGGGATCTAACACCTTCTTCTGTCCTCCTCAGATACTCCTTGACATGGGTACACTTAAACACATGCAGATATAACACTCATACACATTAAATAAAAATAAAGAAAATAAAAATGTTTCTTAAAAAAAGTAATTCTCCATTAGACAAAAAAATTCATTCCGGACTATTTAGATCAGCAAAAGACTAGCCACCATTTTTTATCCACAAGAAGAGAATTAAATGAATTATGATGTACCTATTCAATGGATGTAAAAAATTAAAGGAGCCCTGGATGTAGAGGTATGAAATGACATGCAAAGGCTGATAATAATAAAACTAAAAGATAGCATATGCATCTGTTCATGTACAGAATAATTTTAGAAGGGTACACAAGAAACCTGTTGTAGTGATTCATTTGGAAACATGAAACTAGGAGGATAGTTTTATTTTTCATTCCATGTCTTTTTATATTTTTTTCTGTTTTCTTCTTGTGTAACTATGTTAGCTAAAAACAGTGGGGGCTGGAGAGATGGCTCAGTAGTTAAGACCCCTGCCTGCTCCTGCAGAGGACCCAAGTTTGATTATCAGCACCCACATGATGGCTAACAACCATCCTTAACTGTAGTTCCAGGGCATCCAATGGCCTCTTCTAGTCCCCTTAGGCATTGTACAACATAGGTGAACTTACATGCATGCAGAAAACACTCATATACATAAAAAAATAAAAATAAATTTATAAAACAGAGCAAAACCAAAAAACAATGCTAGAGTATGCTTACAGGTGGATCTCTGTTGAGTCTGAGGCCAGCCTGGACTACACAAGAGAGTTCTAGGCCAGCCAGGGCTAGACAACGAGAGACCTTGACTCAAAAAAACCCCAAAATAAATATAAACAAATAAAATAAAATTATAAAATATAGTCCTGCCAGGCATGGTGGCACATGCCTTTAATCCCAGCACTTGGCAGGCAGATCTCTTGTGTGTTCAAGGCCAGCCTGGTGTACATAGCAAGTTCTAGGCCAGCTGGGGCTACAGGGAAACCTTGTCTCAAAAATACGTCCCCTGGAAAAAACAACCTCAAATCCCCCAAATTGTATAAATCCATATTTTGAATAATGGGTTTGCTATGCTATATATGTGTATATATATATATATGTACTTTAACTGGGACATAGCATATTAAACGCAACATTCTTCTATATACTGACCTTTGGTTTTCAGAGTTTTGAGGGGACAAAGAGGTTTCAAATGTTGGATTTTTAGGATTTTCTTCTTTTACTTCCTCAGTCTTATCAACCTGTGAAGTTCTTTTCTGGAAATAGGACGCTGCGGATGCCTACAGAAACAAACATTAGATGTCTGATCTCTGGGGCCTACATAAACATTTAAAAAAAGGGGATTGTGGAACAAAACCATGACTGAATCCCCTTCCCCAGCTACACATTCAATAATAAACCACGAGCACCTAGTCTGTACTGGAACACAGTACATGCTGTCACTGCAGATGGGGAACTAAAACTGTACCTGCTTAGACCTGGGCTTGGGAAGGAGAGGCTTTATAACTGGAGACTTTTCATTATTTGCTGCTCGATTAAGTGGAGCAGATTTCTTGGATTTGCTCATATTGTCTAAAATATTAGCTGAACGTGTTGAAGTCGCTGATATGGATGGTTCCTTGGAATTAACTTGTACCTAAAGAGAAAACTAGTGTTAGCATTTTATGGTTAAAGAAAGCAAAATGCCCAAGAGATTTAGTTTTCCTTTACATTTCTGTAAATTTGTATCTTGGTCTCCTTTCTGGAAATGAATTCCTGTGGTACAACCCAAATTGAGACCAAGGCATATATTCTCAAATACCACATCCCCAAATCATCAGTACTCAGAAGTTAAGTAGAACATCTAATGCTTAAACCAAATGTGAACCAATGCCTTGTTTTCTTTGTTATGACAATGATCAACCTTTAACACTCAAGAGTCTACTTCAACACTCAAGAGTCTAGGGAGGGTCACTTGGAAACATCTCTTTGTGTGGATGTGCATTCACGTAACAGAAAACATTGCTAGTTACCTTGAAGGGGTTTATTCGTCCCTGGTTACTAGAAATAACGGCACCTTTTAAAGAAAGAAACCCTCACTTAATAGTGGTAAAAAATATAACGTGACTTTTACAATCCTAAACAAATTATTTTAATCTATATCATATGAAGCAAAGGTACTTTGAACTTTAAAACAATTAAATGTAGATGACTCTTTCCTATTTCTAAGACAAAACAGTGCTGGATGGGAGCTGGCCTGACCTGCCACCATGAAGCCTACCAGTATGTACAGACCTGTGTCTCCTATGAGCATGCAATAGTGATACTGAGCTAAGTGTAAGCTAAGGTTCATAATCCCTTTACTCTGGACACCCACCCCCAATGTCAAAGCCCCCGACCTACTAATGTCCCTTTCCTCACCTTTGACTTTTCTTCCCATTTATTCACTCATTTCTCAACTTAAAAACAACAAAAAACCCTTTACCCTACTTCTAGCTACCATTTTTATTTACATCCCTTATCAAAATTTCCAAAGTTGTTGACACTATCCCTCATTTCCCCCCTACCCACACACCCTCCACACAACCACACAATTTCCATCCCTGCTACCCTACAGTCCCCAATCATGTGTGACCAAATCTGGATACCTTTTAGTCATTCTTATTTGCTTCTCAGTGGCTGTCCAACAGCAGAATATTACTTTCTTAGTACTTTCTCCTTTCTTGACCTTTGAGATACATTCCTGGACTCCCTTTCTCTCCAGATCAGTTATCTCATGCTCTTCTATCTAATGCTTCAATGGTGGGGATTCCCTAAGTGAGGCTCCTTTTTACTTTTCTTTTTTTTTTTTTTTTTTTTTAAGTCTTTTTGAGACAGGGTCTCCCTGTAGCCCCAGAGGGCCTGGAACTCACTCTGTAGACCAGGCTGGCCTTGAACTCACAAAGATCCGCCTGCCTCTGCCTCCCCAGTGCTGGGATTAAAGGCGTGCACCAGCACACCCAGCTTCTTTTCCTTTTTATTTACTTTTTTTGTGTGGTCTTTCTGAGACAGGAAGACCCTGTCTGAAAAAGGAAAAGAAAATTTTCGTGCTGGGGACTGAACCTGGATCCTCTGCAAAAGCAGCCAGTGCTCTTAAGCACTGAGCCAGTTCTTTTTACATTTTGAGATAGGGTCTTGCAAAGTAGTTTAGGCTGGTCTTACACTAGAAATCTTCCTGGCTTGAGTCTCTGAATGCTAGAAGAAAGGGATGTACTATCACGGGCAGCCTAAAGTTCAAATTTTTTTTGAGGCAGGGTCTCACTCTGTAGCCCTGGCTGGCCTGAGAACAGACCTGCTTGCCCCTGCCTCATAAATGCTGGGATTAAAGGCATGCACTATCATACCTGATATAAAATTAATGTTCTCAAATAATAAAAGTATATAATTTAATTTTTTTCCTTTAACTTTATTACTGACAAAGAGAAAGAGAGAGAAAATAAACGATGAATTTGTGTAGGCATGGATACGCCACGGCACACGTGTGGCTCTGAGATGGCAACTCTGTGCAGTCAGCTTCTCCTTCCACACTTCCGTGGGTTCTGGGGACTGAACTCATGTTCAAGTGCTTTCATGTAATAAGCCGTCTTGCCACCCCCAGGTACACAACTTTTTACATATCAAAGTAACACCTGTATATAGTTTAAAAAGCAAAATGGTATTTTATGGTTTATCTTTAACAAAATATATCAGCAGTCCTGTACTAATCTTCTCTATCTCTAGTCTTACTTTCCAAAGGCAAGTACTTATTTTAAGTCCTTTCAACTCTTTCTCTAGCATCTTCCATGTTTTCTTAGTGAGACTTAAATCTGTCTTTCTAGTTAGGCTAAAACAACTTTAAGGCAGAGGATCAACAACACATGGTTCCTTGAGTTTTGTATCCTCCAGTGAGCAAAATGCCTGACACATAAGAGGAACTTAGTAATGTGTATATGAACATAAGCAGTTTCACAAATGAAACCTGATAAAATCAATAAGTAGGTTCTAAAAAAAAGTAGGTTCTAAAATCATGTATATAAGAACATAAAAATCATAAAAACTACTTGCAAAATAAATAAACAAATAAATAAAAACAACAGAAAAACCCCAAACAAACAAACAAACAAACCTACTTGTAAAATTTCCTTAATGTTACACATTTACATATATTCTTACCTGACTTAACAGCAGGCATATCAGAGAAATTTGTACTTTGGGATGAACTCTGTCCTATAATTAAAACATTACAGTGTAAGAGAGGTAAATGAAGCCATCCTTGATATTTAACATTCAGATGACAAAGATGCCTTAAAAAAATATGGGAATTCAGGCTGGAGAGATGGCTCAACAGGAGTGCCGACTGCTCTTGCACAGGACCTGGGTTCGATTCTCAGAACCCACATGGCGGCTAAGAGCCGTCTTTTTTTTTTTTTTTAATTTTTATTTATTTCTGTATGTGTATGAATGTACTGTCTGCATGCAAGTTTGTGCACCCATGTCGTGCAATGCCGCGGAGGTCAGAAGAGGGCGTCGGATTCCCCTGGAACTGGAGTTCTCCTGGAATTAGAGTATCAGATGGTTCTTGGCTGCCATGTGGGTGCTGGGGATCGAACCCGGGTCCTCTGCAAGAGCGGTCTGTGCTCTCAACCGCTAGGCCATCTCTCCAGCCCCAAGAGCCGTCTTTAAGCAGGTGTGGTGGCACACGTCTTTAATCCTAGCACTTGGGAGGCAGAGGCAGGCGGATCTCTGTGAGTTCAAGGCCGGCCTGGTCTACAGAGTGAGTCTCAGGCCAGCTGGGGCTATAGGGAGAGCCTGTCTCAAAAAAAAAGGGGGGGGGGGTTCAAATTTTCAATTTCCCTCAATTGCTTTTTTCTTTTCCCTCAAGAAAACCACAAACAGTACCACTCAAGACACCTCTCATCATCATCATTATTATTATTATTATTATTATTATTATTATTAGGGTAGGGGTGCTCACCAGTGCATGCATATGGAGGCCAAAACATACTTTTCTGGAGTCAGTTCTACTTTTTTGTGGGTCTCAGGGAATTAAATTCAAGTTGCCAGACTTGAGGGGGCAGTGCCTTTACCTACTGGGCCGCCCTGCCAGCCTTCTTACTGTTATTGCTCTGAAATGTATCTTACCATGCTTGTGTACCTCATGTTCTTCAAGATCAGTCTCTCCTCTGTCCTCAACCTCTTCTTCAACTTGATTTCTGGGCCTTAGCTGACTCCACTCTGTGGCAGTCTTACTGTAACTAAAGGACAATAATATTCAATAAAGAACAAACTTCATATTCAGGAAAGTAAAGGAAAATTCAAACAAATTGAAAGTTGTTTTTTTTTCCTTTACCCAGCCTTCAGCTGTTTTCTGAAGTCTTCCTCCTCCTCCTCCTGCTCCTCCTCCTCTGCCTCGGTTGCTGCCAGTGCAGCTGCCTTCTCCACAGCTAGTTCACTAAGTTTTTGGGCCAATATTAATTTCCGAGAGCGAGAAGCATATTTAATGGCTAAATTCACAGCATTTGGAGTCATTAGATCAGCAAGTTCCATACAGCGAAATTCTCGCTCCACTGTACAAGAAAGCTAACCAGGAAGGAAAATTAAAATAAATAAAATAAAATAAAATAAAATAAAATAAAATAAATAAAATGTTAAGTAAAACTTCTCAAAAATCCCGACAGTATTGGTAAAACAGAAAGTAGTCTTCTGGATAACTCTACCTCACTGATTCTAAAATAGACATTTTTATACATTTTAACCCCTGGTGTTATTGGGAACATTTTTTTCTCAGAGGCTTAAAAATAATAGCACATTTATAATCAATAGTGCCTTAGGTTCAATGAAACATGAAACATTTTTAAGCTGTTCATTGAATGAAAGATATTTGTTCAAAACTTAAATGTGGTTCTCTTAAACTTGTTTTCCAGCTGCCATCTTCCCCAATAAGGCAAGGAATTAAAAGAAACAAGTTAGCCGGGCGTGGTGGCGCACGCCTTTAATCCTAGCACTTGGGAGGCAGAGGCAGGTGGATCTTTGTAGTTCAAGGCCAGCCTGGTCTACAGAGTGAGTTCCAGGACAGCTGGGACTACAAGGAGACCCTGTCTCGAAAAGACCAAAAAAAAAAAAAAAAAAAACAAGTTATTATTATTTCTTTTTTTTTTTTGGTCTTTTCAAAACAGGGTCTCCCTGTAGCCCCAGCTATCCTAGAACTCACTCTGTAGACCAGGCTGGCCTTGAACTCTGCCTGCCAATGCCTGCTGAGTGCTAGGATTAAAGACATGCGCCACCACGCCCCAAAACAAATTATTATTATTTATTGAGACAGGGTCTCCTTGTAGCTCCACTGGCCTGGAACTGGTTATGGAGATCAGGCTGGCCTTAATCTTACAGAGATCCACCAGCCTCTGGGATTAAAGGTGTGCATCACCACGCCCAGCAGAAATAAATCATTTTATAGAAATCAATTACTACACTAAATGCATTTAAATGAAGTAGACATCCTTAAAATTTTAATTATGATATTGTTTATGATTTCCGAGTACCAGAAATGGATATACAAATTCTAAATTAACATACATTTGTATTTTTTTATTATTTTTTTATGTGTATGAGTGTACTGTCTACATGTAGGTTGGTGCACCTGTTTTGTGCAATGCGGCAGAGGTCAGAAAAGGGCATCAGATTCCCCTGGAACTGGAGTTTAAAGACAGTTCTTAGCTGCCATGTGGGTGCTGGGAATTGAACCCGGGTCCTCTGCAAGAGCAGTTGGTCCTCTTAATCCCTGAGCCATCTCTCCAGCCGCACATTTGTATTTTTTATTCTTATAAAATGAAGGCCATTTATTCAGCATGCCTTAGAAAACACTGGTTCCTCTTTGGTTTGATTTTTGATAATTCAAAATGAAAGAACTCATGCTTAAATTGAGTTCTTGATAGTTCAAGCAAGACTAGGTAAGGGTCTTGGAACTCACAGCAGATGAGTTTTGGAATTTACATAGCCCATATCTGACCTATGAACACAAAAGCAAGCTCCACATATTTACGCGGAGCCTCAAGATTTCTGGTAGATGGAGTACTTCTTAATCAAGGTGGAGCTCTGCCTCATGGGGCATTGGAAATGAAAGGGACCATTCTGGTTCTTGCAGTAACTAGACCGAACTAAGCATGGTCACTTTCCTCAAAGGTTAACAGTCAAGTCCAAGTCCAGAAGAGAAGACATGGTATTGTTGGGAACAGGTCAGAAACGGTTAATCAGAAGTAAGGAGTTAACTGGAAAATTGAGTTAGTTAAAGCAAGCGTCTAAAGTAAGTTTGGTTCCCACAGTTACTCCCCACTGCCTTGAGTTCAGCTGCTCCCATGACTACCTCTCCTGTCTGACCATTGCTGCAAAAGTACATTTCCTGCTCCTCTGTTCCTGTGTTCTTAGTTCCCAGAGCTACCTGAGGTCAGGATGAACTTTCCCAGCTCTGCATCCACTCTCCAAGGGGCTTCATGGTGATAAACACAACCAATTAGTTTAAAAGTCACCATTGCTTGCACTGTGCTTCTACAGCCTTGCAATTGTGTTTCTATAATGTCACCAAATTCCTCTAGTTTGTGTTTTTTTTGTCTTTAAAAGCTCTCTGTAGCAAACAGTTGAGGTCACACCCTTCCCTGTGTGGAGAGGGTTATATCCCTGCCCCCCCCACATCAGTTTTTTTCAAATGGGTTCTGGTGTACCAGCAAATTAAATAAATTTTGTATCAAATATTGAATCCTGGACTTGAGAGTTTTTTCTGTGCATTTTTTGTTTTGTTTCGTTTTCGTTTTTTGGTCTTTTTGAGACAGGGTCTCCCTTTAGTCCCAGCTGGCCTGGATCTCACTTTGTAGACTAGGCTGGCCTTGAACTCACAGAGACCCACCTACCTCTGCCTCTGGAGTGAGTGCTGGGATTAAAGGTGTGTGCCACCACGCCCAGCTTGTGTCTTTTTTTTTTTTTTTCATTTTTTTGGTATTTTTGGAGGCAGGATCTCCCTTTTAGTACCAGCTGTCCTGGAGCTCGCTCTGTAGACCAGAGCCAGCCTTGAACTCACAGAAATCCACCTACCTCTACTTCCCAAGTGCTGGGATTAAAGAAGCGTGCCACCATGCCCGGCTGTGTTTTTTTCTTCTTCTTCTTTTTGTTTTTGTCTTTTTGAGACAGGGTCTCCTTGTAGCCCCAGCTATCCTGGAACTCACTCTGTAGACCAGGCTGGTCTTGAACTCACAAAGATTAGCCTGCCTCTGCCTCCCGAGTGCTAGGATTAAAGGCGTGCACCACCACGCCCGGCTGCGTTTTTTTCAAACCTAACAGTATCACTGCTTTCAACAAACCAACTAGAGTGTGGACACACCAACTTTAAGACACCCTGCTCCAGAGATAAATGTAGTGAAGTACCCAAGGCACCGAACCTGGCAAGTGGCAACAGACAAACTTGCTACACACAGCAGTCTAAATCAAAATGGGTGGCAAAAGGCAGGGGCATCCAAAAGCCTATGGAAGTTCTTAAAACTGCCCAAACCTAGAAACCTAAAACAGCCTACACCTAAATTTGGTATAGCATAAGAGGAGGAGACACACTGGCTCCCAAACTTCACGAAGTGAAAGTCCCCTGGCGCTCCTGCTAAGACACACTGGGCACACAAGGCTAGAGGGACACAGCACCAGGAAAGCTTATTTCTGCCTATGATCACAGCTACAGGGTAATATTTTAAACTGTCACATCGAGAAGGAAATGGAATTTTTTTTTTTTTTTTGGTCTTTTTTAGGCACAGTCTCCCTGTAGCCCCAGCTGTCCTGGAACTTACTCTGTAGACCAGGCTGGCTTTGAACTCACAGAAATCTGCCTGCCTCTGCCTCTGAGTGCTAGTATTAAAGGCGTGCGCCACCACACCTGGCCTAGGAAATGCAATTTTTTTTTTGTCTTTTTGAGACAGGGTCTCCCTATAGCCCCAGCTGGCCTGGAACTCACTCTGTAGACCAGGCTGGCCTTGAACTCTCAGAGATCTACCTGCCTCTTGCCTCCCAAGTGCTAGGATTAAAAGCGTGCACCGGGGCTGGAGAGATGGCCTAGCCATTAAGAGCACCGACTGCTCTTATAGAGGACCCAGGTTTGATCCCCAGCACCCACATGGTGGCTGAGAACCATCTTTAACTCCAGTTCCAGGGGAATCTGACGCCCTCTTCTGACCTCCACAGCATTGCACAACACGGGTGCACCAACCTACATGCAGACAGTACACTCATACACATAGAAAAATAAATAAAATAAAATGCAACCTAAAGAAAAGCATTAAAGGGGCTGGAGAGATAGCCTAGCAGTTAAGAGCACCGACTGCTCTTGCAGAGGACCCGGGTTCGGTCCCCGGCACCCACATGGCAGCTAAGAACCGTCTGTAACTCCAATTCCAAGAGAACTCCAGTTCCAGGGGAATCCGAGACCCTCTTCTGACCTCTGCGGCATTGCACGACACGGGTGCACAGACCTACATGCAGACAGTACAATCATACACATACAAAAATAAATAAAATTAAAAAAAAAAGCATTAAAGTTTGATTTTTACTAAATTTTACTTACTGCAAACATTTTCATTAAAAGTATCTGTTGATCTTTTGTTGCTTGATTTTTAGTGTTCTCTTCATATTCATAACCATTTTCAGCTAAGTAATCAAGGTAGTTGTGAAGCAGAACTGAACGCCAAAATTGTTCCTGTGAAAATGGGTAAAATTGCATAGAGCTAAACATTACCTTAATATCAGGAAAGTGTTAGGTATTTATCTTAAGATATCAAGTATTGAATGTTTTCTGAAACCCTTCTATATAAGCTTACTTTACAATTCAAATTTCAATGTGATGTTACAGCCCGACTTTGTCTTCTGTCTTAGGATGTGTATGTATATGGAACTTTAGTTTCCTAGCATAGTTTGTTCTCAGAGAACTTGGCAAACTAGTTTTGAAGATGATTTGCTTCTCATTTAGAATAACTAAGAGTAAAACTTCAAATGACTTTTACTGACACAGGGCTAGGTCTAGAGTTGGATGAGCCAGTGTTTATGGTCAAATGTATGGAGGACTTACCTGACCCTAACCCTAGTAAGGACTTGCCAGTTGTGACCATTTACTTTGCAGCAAGTCCCTGGAGTCTGTGATGGCAACCATAGCAGCTACTATGACCATAAGCAGCGTCCCTACTGCCCCCCTCCCTTTTCTTTCTTTGGTCTTTTTTTGAGACAGGGTTTCCCTGCCATACTTTCTTTAATAGTATAATAATACTCAATATGGGCCATTGTGATAATTCACCAATCTGTGTCACAGGTCTTTTATTATGAAATTTACAATATCAAGGTTAAGACTTCCACATACCTCCATTTGTCCTTTGTCTGTTGCAAGCTGACAGTAAGGAAGCTTAAAGGCTAATATAGCTACAGCAGGACGAGGAAGGGTAGGAGGAAACCGAGAACCTTTACAAGGGATGCACCTGTCAATTAAAAAGAAGGCACAACTTAAAACCTTTCTACAATATCACAAACAGAATAAAACTCTTGACAAGTTAGTAACCATGAACAGTAATACCACTTTAATAGCTGGCTTCAAAATTTGTAATAAACTTCTTTTTAAAAAAGGCATGTGGTTACAACAGGATAGTTGAAACAAAAAAAAAAAAAA
>VZQC01012778.1:73078-119345 GCA_009823505.1 Rhizomys pruinosus
AACAAGTATCCAGTTTTGCCCAGACTCTATCTACAGGTTACATGGTGTTTTAGGACTTAATAAAAGTAAATATGTGTATATTAAACAAAAAAAAAAAAAGAAATATACAAAGCTCAATAAAAATAAAATTTAAAAATTGGGAGTTTGTAAAGAGTTCTAGAAAATTCCTAAAAATTATGTGATTTTGCTGTTATAGATTATTTTTTAATATTCCCCCTCTTTTCTGTAAAGCACTTCATAAGTATAGTTGTTCACTTCTTACCGTGATACTCTTGTCATGGACGTCACAGGTATGCAGTTCTCTGGTGAATTCAATTACAGTGTGCGTGCTATTTTCCATGGCATATTCCAGGCGGTAATCTTGCTGGGTATCTTTTTCCAACTCTTTATTTGAATTTGTAAAATAGTCCTATGGAAAATATGGAAAACAAGATCAGGATATTCTAAACACAGACTGCAAAGAATTAAGAAAATTCACAGAACATTTAAAAACCCTGTTCTTGGTTTGCTTACTAAAAATCATTTACCTAAGCCCACTTCATGAATCTTGGGACTCTCCAATGGACTGAATTCTAAAAATATGAGAGTTGGTTTTCTAGAAAACTGATTTACATTTAAACAACTGGGCCTTTAGTGAAAAGCTATATGGATTAATTAAATATTCACCAAGCATCAAAAAATGAATGAATCATATGAATTCACAGCAATGGTAACGGCAGGCACAAGACCCACAGAAGTCCAAGCCAGAGAAAATGCCAGCACAGACGTGGGCATGTGAGGAAGAAGCCTCAACCTTAGCTAAGGAACTACTGGCAATGGATAACTGCTAGGAGAGGGAGAGTCGGTTTTCATTAAGGGTTTGATGCTAGATAGGTTAACCAGGCTTCAGTGGATGAACACACAGCAAAGAAAAATGAGTGACACACACACACACACTCGCATATCTATAGATATAGATATAGATAGATATAGATACAGATATAGATATAGATCTCAGAGAGGTACAGATAGGAGAATGGGTCTAAATATATTGCATGAAATTTGAAAATTTTCAACTAAAAAAAGTAATACATTCTTTAGGTCACTGGGAGAATTTCTTTTGAGTGTACAAGTGGAAAGGAAGAGACATCAGCAACTGTGAAATGCCTTATCCCCAAACAAGATTAAATAGTGAGCAGCACTCTGCTACTGCACCTCCCATAGCATCCCTTCACCACTCATAAAAGCAAACAGACTGTGGGGGAGCATGTACTCACAGATGGTTTCAGTATAAGCTTTAATGCATGTGTTTATTACAATGGAGAGCAATGAAAACTATGAGAAGAGATTAAAGTATTGAATTGCAAGATATTGAAAAATGAGAACTTCAGTTTTTTGTGGATCCTTTCTGAGAGGCAGACAAGAGCAGTGGAGAGAGCACGACCATTGAAAGGCCTTGAAAGTGGGTGACTAAGAGGTCTGAATGTCCTCCCAGTGGCTGTCCAGGATGTTTGAAGTCAAATTCTGATACCTTCTGTTTTAGCATGGGCAAAAGCGGATAACACATACCTGTTTTACAGATTTTCTTTTTTTTTTAAATTTTTTTTGTATTTATTTATTTATTTTTATGTGTATGAGTATACTGTCTGCATGTAGGTTGGTGCACCGTGTTGTGCAATGCGGGGGAGGTCAGAAGAGGGCATCAGATTCCCCTGGAACTGGAGTTAAAGATGGTTCTTAGCTGTCATGTGGGTGCTGGGAATCAAACCCGGGTCCTCTGCAAGAGCAGTTGGCTCTCTCAACTGCTGAGCCATCTCTCCAGCCCCTATTTTACAAAATTTTCAAAGTGAATCCTATGGGTGAGTACCTAGCAAAGTTAGGGCCTACTTGAGGCCAGTTTCCTTTCTTCTTTTACAACATAATCTTAGTTTTAAAACACATTTTACCATTAGATCGTGATGCTGAGAAATATCAAAATAAACAAACATACTCATTTTTGTCAATTATAAAAGATGCAAAATATACCTTAATTCTAATTTTTAGCATCTAATGTACTTTTATTTTTTTGAAAAAAATCATAGTTATGTTAGAATATACATAACAGAACATAACTGTAACTACTTTAATTAACATTACTTTGTATTTGAAGATTTGATTGCTGTGTTGGATTTAAAAATATAATACGAAAAAGAAACCTTAAATTGTTTATGAAAGCAGCACTTAAGGAACATTTGGTGATTTCATTCTTAGTACATTTTAATAAAATTATCATGTGTGTAGAAATTTGATATCCAACATAAGATATATTCAGTATGTGAAAGCCTCACAACACTGACCATGCACCGAGTCTAACCTTTCTTGACTGGGATGATAATAACTGCAACTTAGAAGTATATTATGCCCCAGGCACTGATTACAGTCAATGTCTTCTCTCATCTAATCTTCACATCAAATATATGGGACTAAACCATTTTCCCACATACAAACAAAGACGCTGAAGCAATGTGTCCAGGATTATAGAGCTGGGAAATCCCAATGGTAATGCTCAAATATTAGCAGTCTGACACCAGTCTGTATCCTTTTGCTGTACTGTGGTGGCCACTGCTGGAATGTGAAGATCTGCTTGTTTTTATTGATTCTGTCTCTCTATAGAAACTCATCATATCCCAGCTTTTATATAAAATGTTACTCACAGCTAAACTTGGGACTTGAGTATTTGCTCTGAGAACCAGGTTATAATTAACTGTGAAAATTTGAATGACACGCCCATATGATGTTGTCTGTTACTCTCCTGTTTTCTTTCACATAGCTTTTGGATTTTTTTATTGATGTTCTTTTTGAGACAGGGTCTCCCTTTAGTCCCAGCTGGCCTAGAGCTCACTACATAGACCAGGCTGGCCTTGAACTCACAGAGATCCACCCGCCTCTGCCTCCTGAGTGCTAGGGCATGCACCACCACGCCTGGGTTAAAGATGGTTCTTAGCCACCAAGTGGGTGTTGGGAATCGAACTCGGGTCTTCTGCAAGAGCAGTCAGTGCTCTTAACTGCTGAGCCATCTCTCCAGCCCGGCTTTTGGATTCTTAAACAATTCAGATCAACTGTGCTGTTACACCACACTCACATTTCATTACATTTTTCATCCAATATGCTTTTGCAAACAGAAAGAATACAATACATACTGTAAATCAATTCAAAGAGTGGAATAAATATCCTAGTCTTGCAAATGTTTTCAAACCCCCTAGGTGGGTAAACCATCCAACTTGCTTGACAATTTTCTAGTCATCTTATTCTCACTCTGTACTGACTCCTACCCGCTACTCCATCTTCTCAGATGAACTTAGCTATGACAAAGTGAGGGAATTTCACTCAGCTACTGTTGTAGATCTCATCACTCAACTGCCATGAGCAAACAAATGAGCAGTATGTATGTATGTATAATATAATATTCATTCCCAATACTACATATTATATATATATTATATAGTATTAGGAATATATATATATATATATATATATATATATATATCCAACTCTAAGTCACAGTTTAAATGAAAAGTATGTAAAATCTGGCACGGTAGCTCATTCCTGAAATCTCAGCTCTTTGGAGGCCGAGGCAGGGGGATCACCAAGAGTTCAAGGCCAGCATGGGCTAAATAGTCAGTTTGAGGCCAGCTTGAGCTAGGTAATGGGATCCTCAAAAATAGAAATAAAATAAAATCAACTTTATTTTACTTTATTTTTTTATTATTTATAAAATCAACTTTAAAGTAAAAGACTTTAGTTAAATGAAAAGTAGCACATTTGGGGCTGGAGAGATGGCCTAGCGGTTAAGAGCGCCGACCGCTCTTGCAGAGGACCCCTGAGAACCGTCTGAAACTCCAACTCCAGGAGAACTCCAGCTCCAGGGGAATCCGACGCCCACTTCTGACCTCCGCGGCATTGCACGACACGGGTGCACAGACTTGCATGCAGACAATACATTCGTACACATACAGAAATAAATAAAATTAATAAAAAAATTAAAAAAAAAAAGAAAAGTAGCACATTTAATCAAACTTCTTCTCACTGAAATGATGCTAAAGTCATCCTGGTAAAAATAATTTCTATTTTATCCAGTAAGTTTCAAGTAAATCAGCAAAATGAATATAAACAAATTCTTGATTTAGTAACTAATGAAAGAAAACAAGTAAACTAAAATGAAAAACAAGTAAATATACTTACAGAGCCTTATACAAAGAAATTCAAGATATTTTTTAAAAAGAGGAAGGCAGGGCCAGGCATAGTGGTACAGGTGGCCTGTAATGCCAGGACTCAGGAGACTGAGGTAGAAGGATTGCCTAGAAGCTGGGCGTGGTGGCGCACGCCTTTAATCCTAGCACTTGGGAGGCAGAGGCAGGCGGATCTTTGTGAGTTCAAGGCCAGCCTGGTCTACAGAGCGAGTTCCAGGCTAGCTGGGGCTACAGGGAGACCCTGTCTCGAAAAAAAACAAAAAAAAAAAAGAAGGATTGCCAAGAGTTAGAAGCCAGACTCACTCAGTTCCACATCAAGATCCCATTTCAATGTTTGCCCCTAAAATGAATCAACTTCCTACATTCTGTAATAACTTACCTTAGTTGCTGGGGATTTTCATGGATACCAACTACCCAGTAGTGATCAGATTTTCCTTTGCAGTATTCTCTTGTGTTACATATAGGAGTCCATGTATTACCAAGCCTTCTGTTAAGCATCCGAACACAGCCTTCAGAATCCACATAACATGGAGTACCTAAATACCAACAAAAAAGCAGTCATTTGGAAACATGGTTATGTAATGTTAAGTAAGTCTTCTTTCAAATATATAAGGAATGGCTGGTAGATTAAAGACAAACAGGTTTTCAAGTAAACCATTTGATAAATAAAAGGCATGAATCCCTAATAAGAGAAATATTTAAACCCTAGAGAGAATTAGCAGATGGTACTCTTCTGTGTCCTTCAAATCACATGTCAGAAAGCAGTATCGGGGCTGGAGAGATGGCCTAGCGGTTAAGAGCGCTGACTGTTCTTACAGAGGACCCGGGTTCGATCCTCAGCACCCACATGGCGGCCGAGAACCGTCCGAAACTCCAATTCCAGAACTCCAGTTCCAGGGAATCCGAGACCCTCTTCTGACCTCCGCAGCATTGCACGACACGGGTGCAATTGGTGCCTATCTTCTTTTTCTTTTAAAAATATTTCATTTATTTCTATTTTGTGTATGAGTGTTTTGCCTGCATGTATGTAAGTGCATGTATTGTGCAATGCCCACAGAAGTTAGAAGAGGGTGTCAGATTCCCCTGGAACTGGAGTTACACATACAGATGGTTGTTAGCCACCATGTAGGTGCTGGGACTCAACCCAGGTCCTCTGTAAGAGCAGCCAGTGTTCCCAGTGTTCTTTTTTCTTTTCTTTTTTTCTTTTGTCTTTTTGAGACAGGATCTTCTTGTAGCCTCAGATGGCCTGGAACTCACTGTGTAGACCAGGCTGGCCTTGAACTCAGAGATCTCACCTGCCTCTGCCTCCCAAGTGCTGGGATTAAAGGTGTACACCACCATTATTTCTGTATGTGTATGAATGTACTGTCTGCATGCACAAACCTGCATGCAGACAGTACATTCATACACATACAGAAATAAATAAAATTAATAAAAAAATTAAAAAAAAAAAGAAAAGTAGCACATTTAATCAAACTTCTTCTCACTGAAATGATGCTAAAGTCATCCTGGTAAAAATAATTTCTATTTTATCCAGTAAGTTTCAAGTAAATCAGCAAAATGAATATAAACAAATTCTTGATTTAGTAACTAATGAAAGAAAACAAGTAAACTAAAATGAAAAACAAGTAAATATACTTACAGAGCCTTATACAAAGAAATTCAAGATATTTTTTAAAAAGAGGAAGGCAGGGCCAGGCATAGTGGTACAGGTGGCCTGTAATGCCAGGACTCAGGAGACTGAGGTAGAAGGATTGCCTAGAAGCTGGGCGTGGTGGCGCACGCCTTTAATCCTAGCACTTGGGAGGCAGAGGCAGGCGGATCTTTGTGAGTTCAAGGCCAGCCTGGTCTACAGAGCGAGTTCCAGGCTAGCTGGGGCTACAGGGAGACCCTGTCTCGAAAAAAAACAAAAAAAAAAAAGAAGGATTGCCAAGAGTTAGAAGCCAGACTCACTCAGTTCCACATCAAGATCCCATTTCAATGTTTGCCCCTAAAATGAATCAACTTCCTACATTCTGTAATAACTTACCTTAGTTGCTGGGGATTTTCATGGATACCAACTACCCAGTAGTGATCAGATTTTCCTTTGCAGTATTCTCTTGTGTTACATATAGGAGTCCATGTATTACCAAGCCTTCTGTTAAGCATCCGAACACAGCCTTCAGAATCCACATAACATGGAGTACCTAAATACCAACAAAAAAGCAGTCATTTGGAAACATGGTTATGTAATGTTAAGTAAGTCTTCTTTCAAATATATAAGGAATGGCTGGTAGATTAAAGACAAACAGGTTTTCAAGTAAACCATTTGATAAATAAAAGGCATGAATCCCTAATAAGAGAAATATTTAAACCCTAGAGAGAATTAGCAGATGGTACTCTTCTGTGTCCTTCAAATCACATGTCAGAAAGCAGTATCGGGGCTGGAGAGATGGCCTAGCGGTTAAGAGCGCTGACTGTTCTTACAGAGGACCCGGGTTCGATCCTCAGCACCCACATGGCGGCCGAGAACCGTCCGAAACTCCAATTCCAGAACTCCAGTTCCAGGGAATCCGAGACCCTCTTCTGACCTCCGCAGCATTGCACGACACGGGTGCAATTGGTGCCTATCTTCTTTTTCTTTTAAAAATATTTCATTTATTTCTATTTTGTGTATGAGTGTTTTGCCTGCATGTATGTAAGTGCATGTATTGTGCAATATATGTATGAATGGATTGTGCAATGCCCACAGAAGTTAGAAGAGGGTGTCAGATTCCCCTGGAACTGGAGTTACACATACAGATGGTTGTTAGCCACCATGTAGGTGCTGGGACTCAACCCAGGTCCTCTGTAAGAGCAGCCAGTGTTCCCAGTGTTCTTTTTTCTTTTCTTTTTTTCTTTTGTCTTTTTGAGACAGGATCTTCTTGTAGCCTCAGATGGCCTGGAACTCACTGTGTAGACCAGGCTGGCCTTGAACTCAGAGATCTCACCTGCCTCTGCCTCCCAAGTGCTGGGATTAAAGGTGTACACCACCATTATTTCTGTATGTGTATGAATGTACTGTCTGCATGCACAAACCTGCATGCAGACAGTACATTCATACACATACAGAAATAAATAAAATTAAAAAAAAAAAAAGAAAGCAGTATCAAGTACTGTCAGTACCAAGTATCAAGGACTGTCAAAGGGGAAAAAAAGCAAATGACCACAAATGTAATTTTTAATCTTACTGTGGTATTTTTTACTTAGAAATTTTATTTTTATTTTATGTGTATAAGTGTTAGACCTGCATGTGTATAAATACACCCATGTCATACAGTTTCTGCAGAGGACAGAAGAGGGCATTAGATCCCCTGGAACTAGAGTTATGGACTCTTGTTAGGTGCCATGTGGGTGCTGGGATAGAACTCAGGTCTTCTGCAAGAGCAGCCAATGCTCTTAAGCTCTGAGCCATCTCTCTAGCTACCTAAGAAATTTTAATATTAAATCCAATATACCCAAAATATTGTTATTTAACATGTACATAGGGCTGGAGAGATGGCCTAGCGGTTAAGAGCGCCAACCGCTCTTGCAGAGGACCCGGGTTCGATCCCCAGCACCCACATGGCGGCTGAAACCGTCTGAAACTCCAATTCCAGGAGAACTCCAGTTCCAGGGGAATCCGACGCCCTCTTCTGACCTCCGCGGCATTGCTCTACACGGGTGCACAAACCTACATGCAGACAGTACACTCATACACATACACAAATAAATAAAATTAAAAAAAACAAAAAAACAAAAACATGTACATAATGAGGAAGAATTACTGAGATTTTTTGCCAGGTATGGTAGCACACATCTTTAATCCCAGAACTCAGGATGCAGAAGCAGGTGGATCTCTGTGAGTTCAAGGCCAGTCTGGTCTACATAGTGAGTTGCAGGCCACTTGGGGTTACAGGGAGAACTTGTCTCAAAAAGACAAAAACCCCCAAAAAAACAAAAAACAAAAAACAAACAAAAAACCCCTGAAATTAAAAAAAAATGTTTTATTATTTTTTGTGTGTGTGAATTTTACATAATATTTTGATTGTATTTAGATCCCCTCCCCTATCTTTACCCCTACCTACCTCCCACCCAACTTCATGACATGCACACACTGAGCATGTATTAAGGCCTACAGAGCCAGGTTTGTCTCCCTAAATGCCCTTCACTGTGGGTTTATTCACCAGAGCCTGGTCAACTTACCATGAATCTTGCCATTAAATGAGATGACTCTCCCCCTCCCAGCAGCCATCAGTTGCCAATACTTCCTCAGGTAAGACTGGGGTTTCTTACCTCCCCATGTCTATGCTGGGATTTGGTCTGGCTTGAAAGATTTTTTTTTAATATATTTTTTCCACACTAACTCTTTAAAATTCAGAGCATTTTATATTTACACCACAAAAGCCACAGAGATACAGCACAATTTTAGAAACTTCCTTATTGTAGAATTTACGAGAAAAGATACAACTTAACCAATGATTTGTATCTCCTGTTTACTATGTAATTATCAAATACTAGAAAAATAGAGCTTTCAGGGCTAGGGAGAGGACTCATTCAGCTAAGAGCACCCTGCTGCTTTTGCAGAGGACCAGAGTTCAGTTCCCAGCATCACATAGATGGTTCACAACCACTTGTAACTCTAGCTGCTAGGGATTTTATGACCTCTTTTGGTCTCCATGGGCACCCACAGGCATATACACAAACATATGAAATTAATAAAATAAATGAACAAAAATATAGTTTCCTTTGTAAGTTTTCTAATCATCAATCTCATGAAAAGAAATCTTAAACATGAAACAACAACCACTCTACCTAACAAATGCATTTTCTCGCTGACATATATATTAAGAAATGTAGAGCTGGAGAAATGGCTCAGTGATTAAGAGCACAGGCTGCTCTTGCAGAAGACCCAGGTTCAGTTCCCAGCACCCACATGGTGGCTCTATCCAGGGATCTGATGCCATCTTCTGGCTCCTGAACACATTGTACAAGGGTGTATTTATAAACAAGGAGGCAAAACATTGATACATATAAAGTAAAAATAAAAATTTTTAAATTCTTTAAAATTAAGAAATTGGGTCAGCCATGGTGGTTTTAATCTTTTTTTTTTGTGTGTGTATGAATGTACTGTCTGCATGCAGGTCTGTGCACCCGTGTCGTGCAATGCCGCGGAGGTCAGAAGAGGGTCTCGGATTCCCCTGGAACTGGAGTTCTCCTGGAATTGGAGTTACAGACGGTTCTTAGCCGCCATGTGGGTGCTGGGGATGGAACCCGGGTCCTCTGCAAGAGCGTCGGTGCTCTTAACCTCTAGGCTATCTCTCCAGCCCCAGTGGTTTTAATCTTTAATCCCAGCCCTCGTGAGGCAGAGGCAGGTAGAGCTCTATGAGATCAAGACCAGCCTGTCCACATAGGGGAATTCCAAGCAGGCCAGGACTAGGGAAACCCTGAAAAGAAAGCAGGCAAAGAAACAAATAAAATAAATTGGGCTGCAGAGATGGCTCATCATTTAAGAGCTTTGTCTGCTCTTGCAAAGGACCCAGGTTCCTTACTGGCACCCATACAGTGCCTAACAACTGGCTGTGTAACTCCACTTTTGGTGATCCAGTGCCCTCTTCTGGCTTCCATGGGATTGCATGCACCTACATGCAAGCAAACACTCCTACACATAAAAAACAAACATAAGCTGGGCATGTTGGTGCATGCTTTCAATCCCAGCACTTGGGAGGTAGAGGTAGGCAGATAGGCCAGCCTTGTATATATAGCAAGTTTCAGGCTAGCTGAGGCTACAGGGTGACTGTCAATAAATGGATAAATAAATAGATTAATTTTAAAATAAAATAAAGTATCTTTAAAGAAATTAGAACTGAAATAGTAAAGTGATTTTCTTCTTGAAAGATGTAATATGAAGAAATTTATCTTGCCTTCAGCCGAAAACCCAACCCATGTAAGGTAGGATTTCCTTGTCAGTGGAAGAGGGTCACCATGCAATATTTGTTTTTTCTTTTGCCCCAGCTCTAGCAGTTGGACTCCAAGGCACTGGTCTCCATCAAACCCTGTACCTAGAGAGGATATGCAGATATAAATCAGACATCAAAGGTTAGCCAGCCATATGCAATCTCAACTGTTCTCTGAATTGATTTTGTGACAGATCCTTAAACCAGCACTATTTTTAGATTAACCCATATGAGGAATCATTCAGATATATTAAAAGCAGAATATCTTATAGACTATTTATATAATGTGCTTATTCAGTTACTCTAGAACATAATTAGTACCAGACAATCAGCTGGGCAATGGAGCTACCATGTGTGCTGAGGGAAGTGGAGCTGGAGTGGTGGGCTACCCGAGCCTCTGGGGCCCAACTGACCATATTACAAGCCCTACATGCTGAACATGGAGCTTGGTGTTTTCCATGCTGGACTTGGTTTTGCTTTCATGTGACTGTTTTTTTGCTATGCTCTAGTTCTTCCATTTTGGAATGTGAATGTTTATTCTGGGCCATATGATGGAACTATCAACTTGCTTTTTATTTTATTTATTGAGACAGGGTCTCCTTGTAGCCCCATCTGGCCTGGAACTCGCTTTGTAGACCAGGCTGGCCTACCTCTGCCTCCAGAGTGCTGGGATTAAAGGTGTGTGCCACCGTGCCAGACTTGCTTTTTATTTTATAGAAGCTCACAGTTAAAGAGACTTTAGAGTTTAAAGATTTTTATTTATAATTTTAAAAATTTTACATTTTAAATTTATATTTTAAAAATTTTTATAAATTTATAATTTTAAAGTTCTTTTTAAATTTTTATTTTATAATTATTGTGTGTGTGCATGCAAGTGTGTATAGGTGCATATGCTATGGCATATATGTAAAGGTCAGAGGACAATTCTGTGGAGTCAGATCTTTCCTTCCACCTTTACATGGATGCCAAACTTGGGTTACCAGACTTGTGTAGCAAATGCTTTTACTTGTCAAGTAATCTCAATGGCCCCAGACCTTGGATTTTCAAAATGATAGTATTGTTAAAGACTATGGGAACTTTTAAAGTTGGAATGAATGCACTTTACATTATAATTATAAAATGGTCATGCACCTAGGAGGACAAAAGTGATGTGTCTGAGTGTCAATCTGTTGAGGGTAGAGTTGCAATAGTGTTAATTCTCCATCTGTTAGGGTTAATCCTGAGTTCAGTAATTGAGGCACAAAGACCTGCCACCCACTGTGGCTGCCGCCATTCCACGGTTAGGATCCTGGACTGTGTAACCAGAGAAAGGAAACTGAGCAACAACATACATTCATCGCTGTCTGCTTCCTGACTATGGATGTAATGCAACTAGCTCCCTAGGCCCCTCTGCCTTGACTTCTCTTCCATCATAAACTGTACCTTGAACTGCAGGTGGAATAAACCCATTCTTCCATAAGTTGGTGATATTAGGGTGCTTTATCCCAGCAATAGGAAAAGAGGCTGAGACAGAAACTAAGAGGTATTCTGTCCTAATCCCAAGCCAAAATTCATTCACATTTTTTTTTTTTTTTGGTCTTTTTGAGACAGGGTCTCCCTTTAGTCCCAGCTGTCCTGGAGCTTGCTCTGTAGACCAGGCTGGCCTTGAACTCACAGAGATCCGCCTGCCTCTGCCTTCCGAGTGCTGAGATTAAAGGCATTCACCATTTTTTATGAGACTAAAATAGCAAGTTTTACCATCAAGCAATTTTTTTTTTTTTTTTGGTCTTTTCGAGACAGGGTCTCCCTGTAGCCCCAGCTGTCCTGGAACTCACATTGTAGACCAGGCTGGCCTTGAACTCACAAAGATCCGCCTGTCTCTGCCTCCCAAGTGCTAGGATTAAAGGCGTGCGCCACCACACCCGGCGGTCCATCAAGCATTTTAACAAGAGTCTAATCCAAATATTGACACCTACATAATGAGGAATGATGGTAGGAAAATGTATCTTTGTTTCCTGTAAGAGCAGACAACTTTCCATGTACAGTAAAAACACTGCAGTGTTCTCTGGTATTAGGTGACATGATAGCAGGCATGGTGCAAAGTGCACAGGCTGTGCATTCAGAGCCAAGGCTGTAGTCAAGTTACACCAACACAGGCAAGCACTGACAAAAATAACATGGACTCATCGCACATTTGATTTTGAATTAAATTTTGGTCACTGAATATTTAGAAACTTTTTACCGTTGCTAAATGTTTGTGACTACCATTCAGTTATGCAAGCCCATACGAGGATCACAACCCACAGTCTAAGAAGACAGGCTGTAATGACAGAGGAGTAGCTAGTAGAAATAAGCATAAAGAGTTGACAGAACAGGGAGTAGCCAGCAGGACCAGAAGACACAATGAAATAAGGTGGTAAGACATATGTTTGAAGAAATAGGCAAAGCTCAGATCAAGAAGGAGCAGTACAACACCTTGCTATGGACAAGTAGTTTGATTGCTACTCAAAAATGAAGTGAAGCTGGGCATGGTGGCACACGCCTTTAATCCTAGCACTCAGGAGGCAGAGGCAAGGAGATCTCTGTGAGTTCAAGGCCAGCCTGGTCTACAGAGTGAGTTCCAGACCAGCTAGGGCTACAGGGAGACCCTGTCTCAAAAAAGACGCCCCCCCCCAAAAGAAGTGAAGTCAGAAAGGGGAGATAATCTATGCTTTTTAAAAAAGCATCCAGGCGGGGCTGGAGAGATAGCCTAGCAGTTAAGAGCACTGATGCTCTTGCAGAGGACCCGGGTTCCATCCCCAGCACCCACATGGCGGCTAAGAACCGTCTGCAACTCCAATTCCAGGAGAACTCCAGTTCCAGGGGAATCCGAGACCCTCTTCTGACCTCCGCGGCATTGCACGACATGGGTGCAACAGACCTACATGCAGATAGTACATTCATACACATACAAAAATAAATAAAAAATAAAAAATAAAAAAAGCATCCAGGCAGCTGGGTACAGACTATAACAGGAAGGAATTAGAGCTAGAAAACTCATTAGGAGACTCTGATAATCTGACATGACATATGACTGGGTGTTAGTAGCTGCAACGAAAGATAGACTTGGAATAGTTACTTAGAACTGACACAACATTGACTTTACTGATGGAGTTGATTCAGCTTATAGATGTGTGGTTGAACATTTATTAATATGGACATACCTCTGTGACAGACAATGAAAAGCTGTTCTCCATGTCCCGCCATAGACACCACAGGCCCAGGAAGGCAGAAGACCTCTTTCTGAATGCCTCCAATTGTAAATAATCGAAGGAGCAAGGCACTAGTGGCAACAGCAGCCCATCCTTGACCAAGACATATGGCTTCAATATCCTCGCCCTGAGGCATATCTACTACCC
The DNA here is from genome assembly GCA_009823505.1 of Rhizomys pruinosus. Classification (NCBI taxonomy): domain Eukaryota; kingdom Metazoa; phylum Chordata; class Mammalia; order Rodentia; family Spalacidae; genus Rhizomys; species Rhizomys pruinosus. Next base: position 86,618 of record VZQC01012778.1, read on the forward strand.
ACTCTTTGCTTGAATCCCAAGAACTGAAGTGCAGGCAGTGAAGCTTGCTAAAACATAAAACAAGGCAGAAACAATCCAACTGCTACATGTTTTTGTATATAAATAATCATGATAGTAAGTTTATTTTTCTATTTAAATGATTTCAAAGAAAATAATTATGAAGTGTGGATGTGCATGTACGTTTGCACACACGCACATGGGTGGTGCTGAGGATAGAACCACTGCCTCAAACATGCTAGGCAAGCACTTTACGACTGTGTTACATCCCAAAGCCATGAAATAGCCTTAAAATGATCTATGTATTTGAAAATACATGAACATGTCACATGATATTAAATGGAAAAAGGAATGGTAAAGGCTACAAAGTGTGATATTCAATGTCATAAATACATAAAACCACAACTAAGACTTTAAAAAAAAGTATCAAAACATTAATAGTTCTATCATTGAAAGAAAAAAAGAATTGACATGAAAGTCCAAAAAGAAAAGAAGAAAAAAACAATTACCCCTAATACTGCTGGGTGCAGGGCTGGAGAGATGGCTCAGCGGTTAAGAGTGCCTACTGCTCTTGTGGAGGACCCGGGTTCAATTCCCAGCACCCACATGGTGGCTAAGAACCATCTTTAATTCCAGTTCCAGGGGAATCCAACACCCTCTTCTGACCTCTGTGGCATTGCACGACACGGGTGCACTAACCTACATGCAGACAGCACACTCATACACATAAAAAATAATAAATAAATAATTAAAAAAAAATGCTGGGTGCTAGAGAGATGGCTGCAAGCTATACTTGCAGAGGGTTTGATTTCCAGCACCCACAATGTGGATAACAACCGTCTGTAACTCAAGTTCTAGGGAATCCAACACCCTCTTCTGACCTCTGCAGGCACTGCACAACACAGGTACACTTACACATATGCAGGAAATACAGTCACACATAAAATAAAAATAATGAATAAAATGTATATTTTTTAAAAAGATTATCACCCACTGCTAGATGTTGACATTTCCAGCCTTCTCTCTTTATGCATTTCGAATGCAGATACCTTAAGAATTGGAATTGGGGGGCTGGAGAGATAGCCTAGCGGTTAAGAGCACCTACGCTCTTACAGAGGACCCGGGTTCGATCCCCAGCGCCCACATGGCGGCTAAGAACCGTCTGTAACTCCAATTCCAGGAGAACTCCAGTTCCAGGGGAATCCGAGACCCTCTTCTGACCTCCGCGGCATTGCACGACACGGGTGCACAGACCTGCATGCAGACAATACATTCATACACATACAAAAATAAAAAAAAAAAAAAAAAAAAAAAAGAATTGGAATTGGAAGCAGCACTGATACTTTAAATAGTAATATTGTGTTTGATTTTAAAATAAAAAGGAAACATTATATAAAGCTGTGAAATACAGCTAAGGAGAACAAAGAGAATACCTATCAAAACGTAAAGAAATCCAAAATCTTTTTTTTTTTTTTGTCTTTTCGAGACAGGGTCTCCCTGTAGCCCCAGCTGTCCTGGAATTCGTTCTGTAGACCAGGCTGGCCTTGAACTCACAAAGATCTGCCTGCCTCTGCCTCCCAAGTGCTAGGATTAAAGGCGTACGGCACCATGCCCGGCTAAAAATCCAAAATCTTTAAGCAAAACCAGAAAAATCAATAAATATCACTTTTTTGTTATTTCCCTTTTTAAAATAAATTTATTTATTTATTTATTTATTTATTTATTTATTTATTTATTTATTTTTGGTCTTTTCAAGACAGGGTCTCCCTTTAGTCCCAGCTGTCCTAGAGCTCACTCTGTAGACCAGGCTGGCCTTGAACTCACTCTGTAGACCAGGCTGGCCTTGAACTCACAGAGATCTGCTTGCCTCTGCCTCCCGCCTCATGTGTAGAAGCAGCAAGCTACAGGCCTGTGTAGCCCAAGGACTTCCAGAGGCAGTGAGCCTGGCAATTGCTGGACTACCTAGCTAATTAACCCAGCCTGTCACACTCAGATTTTTTTGGTTTTTGTTTTTGACACTGGGCTTCCTGTACCCGAACTGGGCTGGAACACTCCGTGTAGCTGAGGATGGCCTTGAACTTCTGATCTCCTGCCTCTGTCGCCCAAGTGCTGGGATTACTGGCCTGAGTCCCCACACTCAGTTTACACAGTGCTGGGAATCAAACTCAGGATTTGCATGCTAGGCAAACCTCTATGCATTGTGCCATATTTCTGGATGATATTCCTCTTTTTAGAGGAGCTTCAGAGGTGATATCACTCCCGAGATGCCCCTCACAACTCTCACTGCCCAGATGTGTTTCTCCCCCCCACCACCCAAAGACACAGGGCATAGGCCCCTCTTTCCAAAAAAAAAGTTACATCTGAGAGTAGAATTCTGAAAGGAACTTTTTTTAAAAATTCTAAACTTTTTCAATGAGTATGTTATTGCTACTACAACATGCTACCATAACAATACTAAAAATATAAAATAAAATCTCTCTTCCATTATAAACTATGTCACAGCACTTCATGACTTTGATATGTAGATGATGTAACAAGGAGACAATCAGAGCAAATCAGAGGTACTACTGGTTGGTATATTGGTGTTTGGAACAAACTTTCCTCTCAGGTATTCCAAACTACAAAAGATATAATTTGATCTAATACTTCAATAATGCCAAACACTTCCAAATTATCCTTACTTTACCTGGGTAGGTCATCAGTGCTTTCACATGCCAACAAAATAGCTTCATGGGAAAGATCTGCCACTGTATAATTCAAAGCATTTGGTAAGTGTGTGGCATGGTGTATGGACGTGTCATGGAACTCCACATCGATGGCATTGTCCTGCTCATCACTGTAACAGCGAATAAGTCCAATGGAGTTCCACACCTAGGAGTATGGAAGATCAAATAAGAATAACAGGACCTCCTAGAATTTATATGCAAGAGTACAAATTAAAAAAGAAAAAAGAGGCCGGGTGTGGTGGCGCACGCCTTCAATCCTAGCACTTGGGAGGCAGAGGCGGGTGGATCTCTGTGAGTTCAAGGCTAGCATGGTCTACAAAGTGAGTTCCAGGACAGCTGGAGCTACAGGAAGACCCTGTCTCAAAAAGACCAAAAATAAATAAATAAATTAATTAATTAATTAATTAAAATTGTATCAAGGTTAAGTTATGGTAACTACTGTATTTTATCTAATTCAAAATAGTTTCAAATAGTAGTGGTAATATCAGAGTGATAATTACTAAGTATTCCTTTCTGTATAAGAATCGTCTTCAGGGGCTGGAGAGATGGCTCAGCAGTTAAGAGCACCAACTGCTCTTACAGAGGACCCAGGTTCAATTCCCAGCACCCACATGGCATCTGAGAACCGTCTTTAACTCCATGTCCAGGGGAATCCAACGCCCTCTTCTGATCTCCGCTGCATTGCACGACACGGGTGCACCAACCTACATGCAGACAGTACACTCATACACATAAAAAAAAAAAAAATGGTCTTCATTTGGGTGCTGGAGAGATGGCTCGACGGTTAATAGCACTGGCTGCTCTAGATGAGGACCCAAGTTCAATTCCCAGCACCCACATGGCGGTTAACAACTGTCCATAACTCCAGTTCCAAGGAATCTTAACACCTTCTTCTGATCTGCATCAGCACTGCACAACACAGGTGCACTTACATATATGCAGGCAATACACTCATACACATAAAATAAAATAATAGGGGTGGAGAGATGGCTCAGCCGTTAAGAGTACTGACTGCTCTTATAGAGGACCTGAGTTTGATTCCCAGCACCTGCAAAGGGGCTAACAACAGTCCATAACTCCTGACACCTTCTGGCCTCTGTGGGCACTGCATAACACAGGCCAACTTACATACATGTTGGCACACTTACACACATGTAGGCAATACACTCATAGCATAAAAAAATAAAATAAGTATTTAAAAAATAATATATAAGAAAATAAAAATTATATTACTATTATTTAAAAGGTACTTAATAAATAACAAATCAAACTCTTTAAAACAAGTATTTCAAACTTCATATTCTTTACACATATAGATGTAAATGAAAACAGATTTTTTTTTTCCCTTTTTGTCTATTTGAGACAGGGTCTATTTGTAGTTTCAGCTGTCCTGTAACTCACTATATAAGTTTGAACTCAGAGATCCACCTGCCTCTGCTGGGATTGAAGGCATGAGCCACCACCCTACCCATCAATGTTTTTTCCTTGTTCCAACTAACTGGTTTATATTACAGGATAGACACACACATTATAAGGTAACATAAATTGGTACTATTTGGAAACTTTACCTTCCACTGATGTATACTACAGACTTACACTATGCCATAGTGCTGCTAATAAAATTGGTATTAGTATTATTTCTACAGTAATGTTTATAATAAAATATTGACACTGGTAGATAGGGTGGTACACATCTTTAATCCCATCACTCAGAAGGCAGAATTCTGAGATCAAGGCCAGTCTAACCTGGTCTTTCCTCAAAATTAATTAATTAATTATTTGTATGTATAAACACTAATATGTATTGCTTAATTATAATAGCAATAATGCTTATTATTTAACATTACTCTTAGTATTTACATAAAAATTTGTACTAAAATGATGTCTTTCAATAAAACCACAAACAAAATTTGCAGAATGGAAAACCTCAAATAACTAACACATGAAAGTACTAAACTTTATTAACTCTCGAACCTGAAGGAAAAGTGTATGTCTGTATGTAAAAAAGAGAAATAAGGTTTGGAAATATTCCAAAATAGTCATATTTATTTAGATTCATTATATCATTTTACAAAACAGAATTTTAACAAGATTTTCAATAACAATGTTAAAATAAGATTAAAATTATTAGTTAACGATAAATCAACCATAAAATAATCATCCAAAATGCTTCAGCCTACTTAATCAGGTTTTTAAAATTGTTTTTTAATCTAACAAACTACAACTTAAAAAATGCTGAAAATCGGGGCTGGAGAGATGGCCTAGCGGTTAAGAGCGCCGACCGCTTTTGCAGAGGACCCGGGTTCAATCCCCAGCACCCACATGGCGGCCGAGAACCGTCTGGAACTCCAATTCCAGGTGAACTCCAGTTCCAGGGGAATCCAAGACCCTCTTCTGACCTCCGTGGCATTGCACGACACGGGTGCACAGACCTGCATGCAGACAGTACATTGATACACATACAGAAATAAATAAAATTAAAATTAAAAAAAAAATGCTGAAAATCTATTTAACAGTTAGGTACAGATCTGAGGCTTACCATGAATCTGTGAGTGAGATGCAAGGGCGTAGAGCCTGGCTGGAAAGGCTTTTGTCGGGGAGTTGGCATGGGCCCATTGTAAAATGGCCTTTGGGGTTTTAGAAGAGGTAGACTGTGACTACTGCCTGTCTGATCATCTTCCTTCTCCTCTTTGAAAACACCCGTTTCTAGCATTGTATCATCTATAATACAAAGCATTATAAATGAATAAAAAATGCTAATAACCTAGAAAAAGAAAGCATTACAAAATCCATCATAGTGGCATTCCTATTTAATGACAGTTGATACAGTGCTTGCCTCTTCCTCTGTGCTAAAGAAATGTAGAAATGGAGCAGGAGAGATGGCTCATAGGTTAAGAGCACCAGCTGCTCATGCAGAAGACCCAAGTTCAATCCCCAAGCCCAGATTCAATTCCCAGCACCCACATGGCAATTAATAACCATCCATAACTCCAGTTCCAGGGGAATCCAATACACTTATATGCATAAAATAAAAATAATAAAAAAGCCAGGAGTGGTTGTGCACACCTTTAATCCCAGCACTCAGGAGGCAGAGGCAGGTGGATCTTTGTGAATTCAAGGCCAGCCTGGTCTACAGAGCAAGCTCCAAGCCAGCTGGGACTAAAGGGAGACCCTGTCTCAAAATAAATAAAATATTAATAATAATAATACATTTTTTATTTTTTCATTTTTTTAAATTTTGTTTATTTTTGTATGTGTATGAATGTACTGTCTGCATGTAGGTTTGTGCACCCGTGTCGTGCAATGCCGCGGAGGTCAGAAGAGGGTCTCGGATTCCCCTGGAACTGGAGTTCTCCTGGAATAGGAGTTACAGACGGTTCTTAGCCACCATGTGGGTGCTGGGGATCGAACCCAGGTCCTCTGCAAGAGCAGTCGGTGCTCTTAACCGCTAGGCTATCTCTCCAGCCCAATAATAAATTTTTTTAAAAAAAGAAAGAAAGCCAGGCATGGTGGCACACACCTTTAATCTCAGCACTTGGGAGGCAGAGGCAGGCAGATTTTTGTGAGTTCAAGGCCAGCCTGGTTTAATAGTGAGTTCCAGGACAGCTGGGGCTACAGAGAGACCCTGTCTCAAAAAGGCCAAAAAAATAAAAGAGAAAAAGAAAACAAAAGAAAGAAACACAAAAATGAGCTGGGCATAGTGACCAGCATTCAGGAGGCAGAGGCAGGTAGATCTCTGCGATACCAGCCTGGTCAACATAGTGAGTTCTAGTACAGATGTGGCTCCAGGGAGGCCCCGTCTCAAAAAGACAAAACAACAACAACAACAACATGAAGGAAGGGAGGGAGGGAGGGAGATGTAGATAGAAATGGTACAAAAGCACTGGGGGGTAAAACTGATGGTGCTCAGGTTAATTAAGGCAGTGACCGAACTATCAGTAGTCACTGCATTATTATTAGCTACCACCTACCTGCAGTAAAAATATTCATTTTAGCCAGGTGTGGTGGTGCACACTTTTAATCCTAGCACTCGAGAGACAGAGGCAGGTGGGTCTATATGAGCTCAAGGCCAGCCTGGACTACAGAGCAAGTTCCAGGACAGCTGGGGCTATAGGGAGACCCTGTCTCAAAAAGACCAATATATATATATATATATATATAAATAAAATGTTTTAGACCTGGGTGTGGTGCCACCTTTAATCTTAGCACTCGAGAGGCAGAGGCAGGCGGATCTCTGTGAGCTCAAGGCCAGCCTGGTCTACAGAGCGAGCTCCAGGCCAGCTGGGGCTACAGGGAGATCCTGTCTCCAAAAACACCAAAAAAAAAAAAAGTTTGTTTTACTAAATCTTGATCCTAAAATCAGTTCTTTTTTAAAGTTCTAGGCAGAGCAGTGAGACCACAGCAATTAAAGCTGCATGCTGCACAAGCCTGGCAACCTGAGTTTGCTCCTCAGAACCCATGTGAAAGTGGAAGGAGAGAACCAATTCCACAAAGTTGGCACACCAACATGTACACACCCAACGTGTACACATATATTCTCAGTCTCATTCTCTCTCTCTCTCTCTCTCTCTCTCTCTCTCTCTCTCTCTCTCTCTCTCAGTTCTGGGGCTGCAGGGATGGCTCACTGGGTAAAAGTGCTTGCTGTGCAAGAGTGAGGATGTCAGCTTTAATTCCCCTAGAACCCAGGTACAAAGCTGCTATAATCCCCAGTGCTGCTGTAGGAAGATGGAGATGAAGACAGAAGAATCCTAGGAAGGTTGTAGGTCACCTAGCTCTGGGCTATAAGATGGGAAAAAAGCAGCAACACCTTTGTCTCAAGGTAGAAGGTGAGGACCTACCCTCGAAGTTGTCCTCCAGCCTCTACATCTGTGTCATGGCATGGGTACACACCCACACACATGTGTATACACATAGATTTAAAAGTCCTACATGCTAAAACATAAAGAAGCATGAAGAGGGCTGGAGAGATGACTCAGCATTTAAGAGTACAGGCTGCTCTTGTAGAGGACTTGGGTTCAATTCCCAGCACCCGAATGGTAGCTAACTACTATTATAACTCCAGTTCCAGGAGAATCCAATGCCTTCTTCTGACCTCCATGGGCATTGTGTGATATGGGTGCACTTACACAGATGCAGGCAATGAACCAATATGCATAAAATAAAAATAATAATTTTTTTTTTTTTTTTTTTTTTGATGCTTTTTTTTTTTTTTTTTTTTTCGAGACAAGGGGGTCTCCCCTGTAGCCCCAGCTGGTCCTGGAATTCACTACCTGTTAACCCAGGCTGGCCTTGAACTCAGAGAAGATCTGCCTGCCCCTCTGCCCATCCCAGTGCTAGGATTAAACGGGTGCGCCACCACGCCCCCACTAAAAAGGAATTTTTTTATTTTATTTAAAATAAAAAAATCATTAGATGCTTATCAGGAAAAAAAAAAAAAATGGTGGGTTTTTTTTTTTTATATATTATATATAATTTAAAAATCTGGGTTTTTTTTTGTTGTTTTTCCAATTCAACCAAATGCCCAGCCCTGAGGCCTAACAATTTACACAATTTACAACAGACTAGAATAGGTGGTGGCCAACCCATTTTCTTCTTGGAAATGAAAGATGAAGGTAAAAGACTTTGTCATTTTAAATAAAAAAAACTGGCAAGAATTTTTGCTTTGATCCATAAATAAAAAATATTTGAGCTTACAACAAAAAATTTTAAAACACTTGAAAAATTTTACAATTTTCTCTTCTCCACCATGAGTTTTACTACTGTCTAATATTAACAGGTGCTATTTTAATTTTTAAGCATTCAAGTTGCTTGGTAACCAAAGGCCACTTTTAGTTTTTTTTGTTGAACTAGCTTACAACCCCACACTGTTTTAACATGTTTCAATAACCACGTCCCTGGGCTGGAGAAGGAATGGCTCAGCAAGTTTTTAGAAGTACCTACTATGTTTTCACAGAAACCAGGGGGTCAGTTGCCCAGCAATCCCACATCCTGGTGGCCCCTCACCAACCTTAACCTGTACACCTTCCACAGCCCTTCTTCAAGAAGAATCTAACAAGCCACCTATGAGACACCGCCCCAAGGGTTACCCGCAAACTCCTCCCTATGGGGTTAATATAATCAACCAAACACAAATAAAGAGTGGTTTTTTTTTTTAATTGTTTTAAATCTTAAAAAACAAATGAAGCCAGGCGTGTGGTGGGGGGGGGGCAACGCCCTTTAATCCCTAGCAACCATCAGGAGCCATGAAGCAGGCGGAATTTGTTGTGAGTATTCAAGGCCAGCCCTGGTCTACAAAGTGGAGTTCCAGGACTTCTGTGGCTACAGGGAGAACCCTGTCCCTTCCGAAAACACACACCACACACAAAAAAAAAAAAAAAAAAAGAAAAAAAGAAAACCCCCATATACAGCTACTACACTGGATTAACATGTCAGCCTCTCCTTTGTTCTGTATGTTAACAATCTGTCTTCTCTTTCTTGATCAATAAGGATACAGACATCAGTATTACCAATCTTTCCAAATAAGTTTTTGTTTCAATTACTTTCTCTATACCTTTTCTTTTTAAAAGAAAGTGTGTGTGTGTGTAGGCCCATATGACACAGCATGCTTGTGGGGGTCAGAGGCTATCTTGAGAGAGTTAGTTCATTCCTTCCACCATGTGGGTCCTAGTTATTGAACTCAGATCTATCTTTTTCTTTTTCTTTTCTTCTTTCTTTCTTTCTTTCTTTCTTTCTTTCTTTCTTTCTTTCTTTCTTTCTTTCTTTCTTTCTTTCTTTCCTCTCTCTATCTTTTTTCTTTTCTTGTTTCTTCCTTCCTTTCTTTTTCTTTCCTTCTTCCCTCCTTCCCTCCTTTCTTTTTGTATGTGTGTACATGTGAATGAGGGTTGCACATGCAGTGCACACAGCACCTGTGTGGATGTCAGAGAACAACTCTGGGAAGTCAGTTCTCTCCTACCTTGTGGGACCAGGGGATTCAACTCAGGTCCTCAGACGAGTGCAAGCACATCTGTCTTCTGAGCCAGGTCTCTCTATAAGTTTTCTACTGTCAATTACTGAGTTAATTTCTAATATTTTCTTGTTTGAAATATAATTTCATCCTTTTTGTAGTTTGCTAAAGCAGAGGCTTAGATTACTAATTTGAAACTTTCTGTTTTACTTATTTTTAAAAATATTTTATTTATTATTTTTATTTTATGTGTATGACTATTGCTTGTGTGTAGGTTGATGTGATTGAGCCTGTGCACTGCCTGTGGAAGTCAGAAGAGGGCGTCGAATCTCCTGGAATTGGAGTTAAAGATGGTTGTTAGCCACCATGTAGGGAGTGCTGGGAATCGAACTCAGGTCCTCTATAAGAGCAGTTAGTGATCTTAACCACTAAGCCATCTCTCTAGCCCCTGAAACTTTTGTTTATAAACCTAAGGATTTAGAATGGAGCTCTAAACACTAAGCCACCCATGGTGGCTTTAATAAAGATCTGGATGCCAGGCGTGGTGGTGCATGCCTTTAATCCTAGCACTTGGGAGGCAGAGGCAGGCGGATCTCTGTGAGTTCAAGGCCAGCCTGGTCTACAGAGTTCCAGGCCAGCTGGGGCTATAGGGAGACCCTGTCTCAAAAAGACAATAAATAAATGAATAAATAAAATAAAGATCTGGAAATACTAATCATCAAAGTGAGTTAACACATGTACAATGTCAAATTCATACCAACTGAGTTCTCATCATCTCCTAGGATGTGGTTTCGCTGTCTTGGACGACCTGAAATCACCATGAGATCATCATCCTCCTCATCAGCATTTATAATCCCTTTTGAAAAAGAAGGGATCTTCACTGAATTGTCATTCAGAAAATCTCCAGCATTACTTGTATCATCTCCATCAAAAAGATCATTGTAATCCTTTTCAACTCTGCTAGACACCTTGAAAAAAATATATAAATTAGAACACATTAGTAAATTATTTTTGGAAAAATACAATTATTCAGTTGTAATTCTTTTTTTTTTTTTTTTTTTTTTTTTTCGAGACAGGGTCTCCCCGTAGCCCCAGCTGTCCTGGAACTCTTTGTACAAACTTAGAGTTCTAGCACTAAAGTATGGCCTAGACTCCCAAAGGTACCCTTCATTTCGTATGTATTTATTTATTTATTTATTTTATTTATTTATCTTCTCGTATGTTGAACCATCCCTGCATCTCTGGTATGAATCCAACTTGCTCATGATGATCTTCTTGATGTGGGTCTGTATGCGATTTGCCAGTATCCTGTTTAGAATTTTGGCATCTGTGTTCATTAGGGAGATAGGTCTATAATTCTCCTTTTTAGTTGTATCTTTGTCTGGTTTTGGTAATAGAGTGATGCTGGCTTCATAGAAGGAATGTGTGAGAATTCCCTCTGACTGTATCCTTCTAAACTGTTTCAATAATAATGGTTGTAGGTCTTTTTGAAATGTTTTATAGAATTCTGCCGTGAAACCGTCTGGGCCTGGGCTTTTTTTAGTTGGGAGAAGAAAAGTGATTAATACAGTCACTAACAGTGAAGAGTTATGAAGTAAGTTACTTACAGATTAACCAGGAGGAACAGCAAAGTGAAGATCAAAATGCCTATCTGGAATATTTTGTATGAATTCATAAATAAAACAGAAGGTACTACAACTCCAAACCTATCTAGAAAGGACTCAAACAGCTATCAAAGTGCCTGGAAACAAATTCTGGGTTCATCACTCTTGAGTCAACCTTTAGAGGGTACATACGAGCCTATCAAGGGATTAAAATTTCTCTTCAAATAGAGATGCAGAAAAAAACAAAACTTACCAAAAAAGTATGTGCAAAAAACACAAGTTTTCATGTATTTTTTGCAGATACACTTTAAACTCCCTCCAGTGATTCTCCAGAATGTCACTTCACATTACTGCAATAAAGCACTCCAAACATTCCTTTCTATTATAAGGCATGTATTCATGTTTGTTTGCCACAGGAGGTATGACAGGGTCTTGCTGTGTAGCCCACAATAACAAGGAATTTTTGATCTTCCCGCCTCAGCCTCATAAATGCTGGGATTATACAGGGGCCACCACCCTGCCTGACTTCTCATCTACTTCAATTCTGAACAAGATATTACTTAGGTAAGTCACATTTTAAACTCTCTTAAAATTTAACATGGTTTTCTAATGCTTACAGAACTTACCAAAATACAGCTGCTGCTGCCTCTGCCTCTGCCTGAGTACTGGGATTAAAGGCACACATAATCACACCTGGTTGTTTATTTTCATTAATTAAACTTTTTAATTTTCATTTTATGTGTATGAAAGTTATGCCTGGATATATTTAAGTGTACCTGTGTTGTGGAGGCCAGAGAGGGCATCTGATCCCCTGAAACTGGAGTTACACTGGTTGTTACCCACCACGTGGATGCTGGGATTCAATCCTGAGTCTTCTGTTAGAGCAGCCAATGCTCCTAACCACTAGGCCATCTCTCCAGCCCCCCCATATTAATTTATTTAAAAGCATTTGTGTACGAGTGTTTGCCTGCACATATGTGTGTGCTGGACTAGTGTCCTCAGAGGCCAGAAGAGGGAGTGGACTCACAAATGATATGATATGAAGAGGGAGTGGACTCACAAATGATATGATATGAAGAGGGAGTGGACTCACAAATGATATGAGCCACCATATGGGTGCTGGGAACTGAACTTTGGCCCTCTGCAAGAGCAGCCAATGATCTTGACCACGAAGCCATCTCTCCGGCCCCTTTTTATTTCTACTCTGAGACTCAGTCTCACCTAGGCTGACTTTAACTTGCTATGTAATCTAGGTAAGCCTCTAACCTGATACTCCTGCATTAGCATATTGAATAGCTGGAATTATAGGCATGCACCACCATGAGGAGCTAAAATTTTTTTTTGGGGGGGGGTCTTTATGACACAGGGTCTCCCTGTAGCTCTGGCTGTCCTGGAACTCACTCTGTAGACCAGGCTGGCCTTGAACTCACAAAGATCCGCCTGCCTCTGCCTCCCGAGTGCTGGGATTAAGGCGTGCGCCGCCATGCCCCATGAGCTAATTTTTAACTTACTTTTTGCTTATTTTCCTTCTTTACATTTATTTATTTGGGGTGGAGGGCATGCATATGTGAAGTCAGAGGACGGTTTGCTTTGTAAAGACGCCAACTCACTTCTCTGCAGAGTACATCTTTTTAGTTCTTTTATTGTTTTCTTCAGTAGTTTCTTTCACACTTAAAAACAATATTCAAGTGCTATTTTATTTTTAATCTTCCAGATTTGATCAGTCAGTTTAACATATTATTTTCCTTCTTTGGAAGAATTTGGTGACCTTTCACAACCACCTCTATCCCCACATAGGTATGCAAACTGTTCATCAACCCCAATCCTCTCAATATAAATACATTCTCACTTTGATTCAGTCACTGCATAGTATGTAGGCTACCAGCATCGTGTAAATGCTATTTATGACTGAAAAGAAATATTAATAGCCAACACGTAGGAGGTGCTGTGCTACACACTCATAATTCATTTAATCCTTAAATACTCCTTAACTGTAGGCACTATTTCAATCTTCATTTTTACAGATATAGTATATTACTATCATTTTCTCTTTTTAAATTCTTTTTCTTTTTTTTTTTTTCAAGACAGGATCTCCCCATAGCCTCAGCTGTCCTGGAACTCGCTCTGTAGACCAGCCTGGCGTTGAACTCACAAGAGATCCACCTGCCTCTGCCTCCCAAGTGCTAGGTTTAAAGGCGTGCGCCACCACACCCGGCTAAATTATTTTTCATATGAACATTTTACCTGCCATGTATCTAAGTATACCACATGCATACAATGCCTGTGGCAGCAGAAGGGGTGTTGGATCCCCTAGAACTGAAAACTGCAGCTGGTTGTTAGCCACCACGTGGCTGCTGGGAAACCAAACTTGGTCCTCTGCAAAAGCAACCAGTACCCCTAACCACTGAGCCATCTCTCTAGCTCCACTTTTCTTTTCTTTAGAACTTGTTTTTCCTAGAGTTAAGAGTTTCTTTTCCATATGTCTTTTCTCTTAGAGAAATGCTCCAAAGATGAATTCTTCCAACCCCCTGTCTGAAAAGCATAAGACAAGCTGACAACCTTCTGGAAGCCAAGTAAAAGTAACCTTGGAATTTTAATATTCAAGCTCTGCCACTTTCATTTAGTCCTGCGCAGTATCTCCAAATCTCCCCTAATTTATTTTTACTCATTCCACCCAAAATCCCCAGACCAAGGACCTTCTTCATTTTCCCTTCTAGAGAACAAATTTCCAACATCTACTAAAATACCATTTGGGGGAAGGGACTTACCTTTCTCTGCATTCTGAGACTGACACTGGAGGGACTGATTTGCTTATTCAATCAAACCTACTATTGTCAGCCCTACATTTTTGGGGGGGTGGGGGAGGCAGGGGTTGAGAAAGAGTCTTACTATGTCGTCTGGCTGGCTTAGAACACAATATGTAGGCCAGGGTGGCCTCAAACTTGCAGAGATCTTCTGCCTCTGCCCCATGAATGCTGGGATTAAAGGCATGTGCCACCATGCCTGGTCTACCCCAACTTTTCAAAATTTTTATTTTATTTATGTGGCTAGTAACTGTGCCTGGAGCTGGAGTTACAGGAAGTTGTCAGTTGTCCAACCAGAGTACTAGGAACTAAACTCAGTCCTCTGAAAGAGCAGAGAAAGGACTCAACCACTGATTGAGTAATCCTTCCAGCTCCATCAGCCGCACTTTGAAAGCACTTAGTGCTGCTAACCACTGAATCTATGGTGAGCTAGTCAGAGAAATTGAGTTGTACTTCAGTGTTCTACCACTGGAATCCTTTTTTTTTTTTTTTTAATCAATCAATCTATCTATCTATCTATCTATTTTTGGTTCTATCTATCTATCTATCTATCTATCTATCTATCTATCTATCTATTTATTTTTGGTCTTTTTGAGACAGGGTCTCCCTTTAGCCCCAGCTGGCCTGGGAACTCACTATGTAGACTAGGCTGGCCTTGAACTCACAGAGATCCACCTGCCTTTGCCTTCCAAACGCTGGGATTAAAGGCGTGTGCCACCATGCCCAGCCTACCACTGGAGTCTTAAGATCCAACTTTTTGAAATGCTAACTTGATTTAATTCTCTATGATTTAGCCTAAAAAAATTTATTTCTTGCATTACTTCAACTGTCTTCTTTACATTATGATTTATTTTAAGAAGTTATTTATTGTAGTTAGTTATACAACCTATAACTGAAGTCTAAACTAAGACATACAATATGGAAAGGTACTTTGCCAAGGAAGGAAGATGAATTAACAAAAGCAAGGCAATCAAAAATACAAAGTGATTGGGCTGGAGAGATGGCCTAGAGGTTAAGAGCGCCGACCGCTCTTACAGAGGACCAGGTTCGATCCCCAGCACCCACATGGCGGCCGAGAACCGTCTCAAACTCCAATTCCAGGAGAACTCCAGTTCCAGGGGAATCCGACACCCTCTTATGACCTCCGCGGCATTGCACGACACGGGTGCACAAACTTGCATGCAGACAGTACATTCATACATACAGAAATAAAAAAAAAAATACAAAGCGATCAATTTAAAGCATTCTAGTAATGTTATGTGACAAAGCAGAGGAGGTGATGATAGCTCTGAAAGTGGACTATAAGCCAGCCTGGGGGTGCATGCCTTTAGTCCCAGGGCTCCAGAGGCAGAGGCAGCTGAATCTGTTGTAAAATGGAGGGCAACCTGGTATATGTAGCCAGTTCCAGGCCATCAGGAGCTATATGGAGACCCTGTCTCAAAACAAACAAACTAACAAACAAACAAACAAACAAACAAACAGGAACCTGATTCAGAGCAGAAAAGTTTTACAGGCCAAACTAAGACCTGTTAGGGTTTTAATTTTTATTTTTATGGAGCTCTTTATATATAGACCAGGCTGGCCTCAATCTCACTGAGATCCACCTGTCTCTGCCTCCCAAGGGCTTGGATTAAAGGTATGTGCCACTATACCCAGTTCCTGTTATAGTTCCTTTTTTTGTTTTTAATTTTCTCATCGTTTTAAAAAATTTTAATTAATTTTATTTATTTTTGCATGTGTATGAATGTACTGTCTGCATGTAGGTTTGTGCACCCATGTCGTGCAATGCCATGGAGGTCAGAAGAGGGTCTCGGATTCCCCTGAAACTGGGGTTCTCCTGGAATTGGAGTTAGAGACGGTTCTTAGCCGCCATGTGGGTGCTGGGGATTGAACCCGGGTCCTCTGCAAGAGCAGTCGGTGCCCTTAACCGCTAGGCTATCTCTCCAGCCCCTAATTTTCTCATCTTAATTTTATGTGTATGAGTGTTATGTCTTCGTGTGTGTAAGTGCACCCCTGTTGGCAGCTGGCAGAGAACAGAAGAGGGCATTAGATCCCCTGGAAATGAAGTTATAGATGGTTGTTAGCCACCCTTTGGTTGGTGAAAACTGAACCTGGGTCCTGTGCAAGAACAGCCACTGCTTGTAACCACAGAGCCATCTCTCCATTCTCCTGTTATATAGTTCTTAATTCTAAATTTTAGCTCATTTATCTAACAATCCTCAGAACACACAAATATAAAAATAGTTTTCTCATGAAGAAAATCCCTTAGAAAAATGTCAAATGGAGGAAATAAAGTTTCCTAATAACATGTACATGTGAGGGATTGGAAACAGGCTCAGCGGCAGTTGAGGGCACTGGCTGCCCTTGGAGAGGACCTGGGTTCAGTTCCCAGCACCTATATGGCAGCTCATGTCCCTAACTCTAGTTCCAGTGGATCGGACACCTTCCTCTGGTCTCCATGGGTATTATTTCCATATATATGCAGACAAAATACTCATACACATAAAATTTTTTAAAAATCAAAAAATACTAAAAAATCTATGAGAAATATTTGGTTAAATAAATTTAAATCACTTTATTGTTGTGATTACTGAGCATCTAGGATAATACCATGAATTGTAACTTCACAAGAAAACAGGAAGTTTACATATTTTTAAAATCCATATAAATGCAGAAATGCTTAGAAGAAACTGTTCTAGCCCATGATGTATTACCTTATTATCACTCGACATCATCTTTCCACTGGAGTTACAAACATTTTCCAGGACCCCAAGATTTCCTTGCGCATCAGTATAGGAGATTTGATCACGAGTAGGATGCCAGGCCAGGCCACAAATTGCATAACCTTTCTCATGTTTTACCCTAAAAATTAAAAACAGGGCATTTGGGTTGGTTCCAGCTCCTTGCTATTGTGAAGAGAGCTGAAGTAAACAATTGACAAATGGATAGAGAAAATGTGGCACATCTACACAATGGAGTTCTATGCAGCAGTAAAGAAAGATGACCTAATGAGCTTTGCAGGAAAATGGCTAGAGCTAGGAGACATCATCATGCTGAGTGAAGTAACACAGTCCCAGAAAAACAAATGACGAATGGTATCCCTCATCTGTGGATGCTAGTGCCAATTACCTAGTTGTAAGTATTTCTTGTGCATGGCCCCTTGAGCTTTTGTCCAAAGCAGTTGGGAGTGATGCACATTGGAAACAACAACAACAACAGAAAGGACTGCATCAAAGAACTGACTGAAACAGTGAACCTCTGCTCAAAACAGTCAACTTCCACATGGAGAATTTTGAGAAAGACTGAGAAAGAGATGAAAAGCATGTTTGGCAGAATACATGAGCTCTGGTGGGGTGGGGAGATAGGGTGGGGGACACGGGTCTAGATTTGATAATCTTGTACAAAAGATATATTAAAAAAAGTACTCAGAAAAAAAAAATCCTACTGAAAAAAAAGTGTTCACTAAAGCTTTTGTATTGACTATAAAATTGTCCACTATTTTCTTTTAAGTACAAAATTATTTACAGATTATGTATAGCATGATTCAAATTGTCTATGTGCTATGTGCATATATACGCACATTTATATATGTATAAAAAAAGAATGAGAAATGATGTATGAAATGCACAAAACTTCAATAAAAGTTAAAAAAAAAAAATAAAAACAGGGCTCTTAAAAATAGTCAATTGCCGGGCGTGGTGGCGCACGCCTTTAATCCTAGCACTCGGGAGGCAGAGGCAGGCGGATCTTTGTGAGTTCAAGGCCAGCCTGGTCTACANAAAAAAAAAAAAAAAAAAAAAAAAAAAAAAAATAGTCAATTGGGTTGGGACCAATTGGTAACTCAGGTAGAATACCTGTCTAGCATGCATACAATCTCCCGAATCACCAGATACATAAACAAACACTGTAAATTTAGATTTAAGTAATTTTTTTCTTCTACTTTTAATATGCTCTTGTTATTTTTTTTATTTTCTTTTCTTTAGTTTTTTTGGATTTTTGTTTTGTTTTGTTTCTTCCTTTTGGTCTTTTTGAGACAGGGTCTCCCTGGTAGCCCCAGCTGTCCTGGAACTCCCTATGTAGACCAGGCTGGTATTGAACTCACAGAGATCTACCTCCCTCTACCTCCCAAGTAATGGGATTAGAGATGTGCGCCACCATGCCTGGCTGTAAATTTCAATAAGAAAAAAGTTACATGGTGTTTGGCAAGATAGCTCAGTGGTAAGGGCACTTGCCACCAAGACTAAGGGCTAAATTCAAGCCCTAGAATCAACATGGGGAGAAGAGAAGGGACTCATGAAATGTCCTCTAAGCTCCACAGAACACTCTGGCACACAAGCCCACACTCAAGACACACACACAGACACACGCATGCACGCATGCACAAAATAAATAAATGTAAAAAAATGGCTTTTACAATCTAAATGCTATTTTTATTTTGAATAGTAATAAAACTTTTGAAATATTTCTTAACAAAAAATAAATAGAAATGAACGAGAAACAAAATACTAAATCATACCTTTCCATGCAGTCTTTGGTTTCTACATTCCAAACTATCATTAAGCCATTAATGGTACCTGCTGCTAAATATTGCCCACAGGGAGACCAGGTTACTATATTGAGGGCCTACAAAGAAACAGTTAATAAATAATGGTGCTCTATATTTTACAACTATTCATTTTATTACCCTAAATTTAAATTTTTAAGACCCTAGACTATATTGTGCTAATTTCATTTGATATATAAATGGCAAGACAAAGTAACCTTACTTTTAACATTTTTCTATAATATTCAATTATCACCAACGATTACTTTGTTTACCAAGAGAAAATTAATACCTGTCCAATTTTTAAAGTGAAATATCATGTTAATCATCCTTAAAAGTGAAGCCACAAGAACTCCTGTTGGCCATCAGGATGAAGACAGCAGCATGGGAAACGAACCTTGGGGGTCAATGCTGATATACCAGGACTGTCTCCTTAACTGCAAAAACATGCATGAGCCTAAGAGTGTTAACAAATATAAATCTATAACTTTTTGCTCTAAGATTTGAGAGAAATGAAATGAGATATGAGTCAGACAGAATTAAGAAAAACATATTAGCAACTTTCCTTTCTCTAAAATTTGGAGAATATAATCATAAATCTTATTGTGACTCATGATACAAATTCAAGAATAGGGGCTGGAGAGATGGCCTAGTGGTTAGGAGTGCCAACAGCTCTTGCAGAGTACCCGGGTTCAATCCCCAGCACCCACATGGTGGCTAAGAACCATCTTTAACTCCAGTTCCAGGGGAATCCGACACCCTCTTCTGACCTCCACGACATTGCATGACACGGGTGTACAAACCTACGTGCAGACAGTACATTCATACACATAAAAAAAAAAAAACAAATTCAAGAATAATTTGTTCTAATATTAGGCTAAGGTTAATTTTGTTGTTTTTTAAATTTTATTTTATTATTGTATATAAGTGTATTGCCTGCATGTGTGTTAAGTGCACCTGTTTTGTGCAATGCCCAGAGGTTGGAAGAAAGCATCGGATCCCATTACTTGGACAGTTGTTAGCCACCATGTGGGTGCTGGGAATCAAACCTGGGTCTTCTGCAAGAGCAGTCAGTGCTCTTATCCACTGAGCCATCTCTCCAGCCCCAAGTTTATATTCTTTTTATAAAAATTAGGTTTTTAAAAACTGTTATATTTATTTTTATTTTATGTGTATGAGTGTATTGCCTGCATGTATTTAAGAGCATCTGTGTCATGTAATGCCTGTGGAGGTCAGAAGAGGGTGTTCTGGAACTAGAGTTATGGATAGTTGTTACCAGCCATGTGGGTGCTGGGAAATGAACTTGAGTCCTCTGCAAGAGCAGCCAGTGCTCTTAAGCACTAAGCTACCTCTCCATTCCCTATAAATTTATAATCTTATTAAATCTCACTAAAGAAAAAGAGCACGTAAGATCTAACAAAGATCTATCTAGTGTCCAGTTAGTGAATGAATGAAAAAAAGCTGAGGTGGCCAAAGGCAGACACATAATCTGATGGTGTTCTCTTCTTCCTATATTTAACCACAAATGTATTTCATGAAGTAAACATTAAATAGTCTCTATGGTTACTCAAAGTCACTTACAAAACCTACCTGGGAGATAGAACTATCTGAAAGATCAAATGGGTTACTCCAAGTTTCTCTCTGATATAACTTTACAGATTTTTCCACAGGAACTGCTAGAAACTATGAGGAAAGATAAACAAAAATTCACATTAAATTTAATTTTCAGAGGGAAGAGAATAAAATTAAACTTACAAGACAAAAGAGAAAATGTGAATTTCATCTACTAACAAAACTCATAAAAATCACTTAAATTTTTGATAGAACGATAAATGATGACAGAGAAGTAGTAGTTACTATATTTCTACAAAACATTTTTTTGGGGGGAGGGGGTCTCCCTGTAGCTCCAGCTGGCCTGGAACTCACGTTGTAGACCAGGCTGGCCTTGAACTCACAGAGATCCGCCTGCCTCTGTCTCCCGAGTGCTGGGATCTACGTAACGTATTTTACATTTCTTTTGTGTCTATGTGTATGTGCAGGGACACATGTGCCTTATTGCAGATGTGGAGGTCAGAAGTGCCCCCTTCCATCATGTGAATTTCCACAGATCAAACTGATGTCATTGGGCATGGAGGAAGGTGCCTTCTTCCACTGAACCATTTTGGCAGCCCCTTACAATTTTTTAATATAATTTCTAAAAGAATACAGCCTTCTACATCTCATTGACTTGAAGGACACATAGCTATATCTAAAAAGTAATCTCATTTACTGGTAGGAAATAAAGTCAGTATTTTTAAATTTGTTTACTGTGTGCATTCACGCATGTGGAAATCAAAGGACACCTCGCAGGAGTTGGTTCTCTACCACATGGGTCCTAGGGATTGAACTTAGACAAATAAGCTTGGTAGCAAGCACCATTACCACTGAGCTATCTCTCTAGCCCCCAAATGGCAGAGTGTATACTTAATATACACATGGTCTAGGACCTCTCCACCTCAAAACAAGCAAACAAAAACAACAAAAAAACTATATTTTTCCATTTTTCAAAAAAGGGATTTGCTGGATGTAGTGGCACATGTCTTTGATCCCAGCACTAGGAAACAGAGGCAGGTGGATCTCTGTGAGCTCAAGGCCAGCCTAGTTTACATAGAGGGTTCCAGGCCAACTGGGGCTATAAGGAGACCCTATCTCAAAAAGATTAAAAAAAAAAAAAAAAAGATTAACAGTAAAACTGTATTAATTTTATTTATTTGTTTGTTTGTTTTCTGCTCTTTTTGAGACAGGGTCTCCCTTTAGTCCCAGCTGGCCTGGAGCTCGCTATGTAGACCAGGCTGGCCTTGAACTCACAGAGATTCGACTGCATCTGCCTCTAGAATGCTGGGCTTAAAGGTGTATGCCACCACTCCAGACTTATTATTTTAAAATTAGGTTAATTAATGTTTTCAAGGCAAATATACTAGATTCCCTTTAACTACCACTGTAATATAGATTTTTTTTTTTTAAAGACAATCTCTCTGTAGCCCTAATTGGCCTAGAACTTGTTATGCAGACCAGGCTGGCCCTGATCTCACAGAGATCCACCTGCTGAGTGGTAGGATTAAAGTGCATCATGGCTGGGCATGGTGGCGTGCACTCGGGAGGCAGAGGCAGGTGGATCTTTGTGAGTTCAGGGCCAGCCTGGTCTACAGAGTGAGTTCCAGGACAGCTGGGACTACAGGGAGACCTTGTCTCGAAAAGACCAAAAAAATAAATAAATAAAGTGCATCATGATGCATGGACCTTCTTTAATTATTTTAATTTAGTCATTTTTAATTAGCACACTAAGGTATTAGATAACATGACATTTTCAAAAAAATATGGAACACTTCATGAATTTGTGTCAACCTCAAATAGGGATTGTGCTACAGTTCTCTGTCAATTTTAGTTTATTTTCTGCCAAAGCAAATGCACACTCTCTCTCTTTTTTTTCTTTTTTTTGGTATTTTTGAGACAGGGTCTCCCTTTAGTCCCAGCTGGCCTGGAGCTCACTATGTAGACCAGGCTAGCCTTGAACTCACAGAGATCCGCCTGCCTCTGCCTCCCAAGTGCTGGGATTAAAGGCGTGCACCACCACACCCGGCAAGTGGCATGATATTTTTGTTAAATAATGCAGTGCACACATGTCAATACATCTATGGGACATATCCACAAGGAGCACTGAGTCATTTATTCTGATCAAAACCTTCAAATCTTTTCAACACTGCATAAGCCTGTTTGAGTTGTTCCATTAGGCATGAATGAGAAGAAAAATATAAAAATAATCAATGTAGGGGCTGGAGAGATGGCCTAGCGGTTAAGAGCACCGACCGCTCTTACAGAGGACCCAGGTTGGGTTCGATCCCCAGCACCCACATGGCGGCCGAGAACCGTCTGGGACTCCAATTCCAGGAGAACTCCAGCTCCAGGGGAGTCCGACACCCTCTTCTGACCTCCGCGGCATTGCACAACACGGGTGCACGGACTTGCATGCAGACAGTACATTCATACACATACAGAAATAAATAAAATTTAAAAAAATTATTAAAAAAATAATCAATGTAAAGGCACATGAAAAACAATCGCTAAAATGTTGAAATGGGGGCTAGGGAGATGGCTCAATTGGAGATAGCATCTGAGGCAAATGCAGGAAAGCCTGACTACCTGAGTTTGACCCCGAAACCCATGTTAAGATAGAAGGAGAGATCAACTCTACAAAGCTGTCCTCTGGCCTCCACATAATACACACACATCATACACACACAAATAATTTCTTTTATTCCAAAGTTGAAATGATTCTTAAAACGTTTCAGTATTATTTGGCTTGGAGTTCTAAAATGTATACTACAAATAAAATTAGAAATAAAAAACAAACTGCTCTCACATCAGAAGTTAACAAGGACTGAAAGAGTTCGAGGGTTGAAGAATAAGTATCATTTACCTTCCCAGTTTGGGGCTGCCAGGCAAGTCTGCAGATGGATTTTGCATTTACCACATCATTGCATTTTTGTAGTAATTGCCAGCTAATAGCACATGTCTGGTTTAAAAAAAAAGAAAGTTTTTTTATTATCAAAATATATTCCTCTTCCAAAATATATGCAGGACTATATTTAATAGGTGGTTTCTTCCATTTGATATGTCTTAGAAAAAAAGCGACAATGGTTCCCCGTATCCATAACCATGGGCACTTGTGGGCCCGCGGCTCAGGTCGGAGGCAGATGGGTGCAGGGGCTCGGGTCATGGGGTCTTGGCGATTCCTGAGCATTGCTACCACATGGCCATGGGTGTCAACAAGGGCCACACAAGGTGAGGAAGAACGTAAGCAAGCCAAGACCCAGAGAGCGCCTCACCAAGCACACCAAGTTTGTACGTGACATGATCAGGGAGGTGTGTGGCTTTGCGCCGATCAGCACACCATGGAGCTGCTCAAGGTGTCCAAGGACAAGTGGGCACTCAGGTTCATCAAGAAGAGGGTGGGAACACACATCAGTGCCAAGAGGAAGCGGGAGGAGCTGAGCAACGTGCTGGCAGCTCTGAGGAAAGCTGCAGTCAAGAAGGACTGAGCCCGAGTCCCCTCTTGTCCCTCAATAAAGAATGTTAATAACCAAAAAAAAAAGAAGAAGAAAAAAGCAATAATACAATTTAATGGTTTGATTTGGTTTGGTTGGGGTTGGTTTGGGTTTGGGTTTGGTTGGTTGGGTTGGAATTGGGTTGATTTTGGTTGGGTTAGGTTGGGTTGGTTGGGGTTGGTTTAGGTTAGGTTGGGTTGGGTTGGATTGGTTTTGAGTCAGAGTTCCTTGTAGTCCCAGCTAGACTGGAACTTGCTGTGTAGAGACCAGGCTGGCCTTGAACTCACCGAGATCCACCTGCCTCTGCCTCCCACGTGCTGGGACTAAAGGGAATGCTGGAATTAAAGGCAAGCACCACCACACCCAACTGAGTACAAATTTTAAATAAGAATATTTTCTGAGCACATTAAACAAACACTGTATTCACTGAATAAGATGATACCCAGAAAAGACCCTCAACATATAAAAAATTAAATGTATTGACAAAAATAAATAAAACTTGCAAGGGCTGCCATATAATATTAAAGTATTGCCAGGCATGATGGTACAGGCCTTTAATCATAGCACAGAGAAGCAATGATAGGTAGATCTCTGAGATTGAGGCCATCCTCATCTACAGAATAAGTTCAAGGTCAACTGGGGCTACAGCGAGACCCTGTCTCAAAGAAAAAACTAAGAATTAAGTAGAAGCTAAATAAATCAAGAATGAAGGAAGGAACTGTGGCTAAGGCCTGTCTGTGAAAGATAGTTTTCTTACAGCCACATTATCTCTAGTAATACCAGACACACTCTGATTTTCTCAGGACTTAATTATTCTTCAGTCATTCCGAACAGCATTTCTTCATATTGTCCTTAAAACCTATACCAGGGGCCAGGTGTGGTGGCACATACATTTAATCCCAGCATGCAGGAAGATCTCTATGAATTCAAGGCCAGCCTATACATAGTGAGTTTCACCCCTGCTGGGGCTACAGGAAGGCCCTGTCTCAAAAAGACCAAAAAAAAAAAAAAAAAAAAGTATACCAGGTTGGGTTAAAGGAAGCTCTATATGTAACTCTCCAAAACCAAAAGTGACCTCTGTCTTATTTATTTTTCTATAAGCAACATCTAACACAAGCCCATGACTGAATTGCCCCTTTGATTTATAAAGTTTAAAAATTAAAAATCAAGGGCTGGAGAGATGGCCTAGTGGTTAAGAGCGCCAACCGCTCTTACAGAGGACCCAGGTTCGATCCCCAGCACCCACATGGCGGCCAAGAGCCGTCTGAAACTCCAATCCAGGAGAACTCCAGCTCCAGGGGAATCCGACACCCTCTTCTGACCTCCGCGGCATTGCACAACACGGGTGCACAGACCTGCATGCAGACAGTACATTGATACACATACAGAAATAAATTAAAAATTAAAAAAAAAAATTAAAAATCAAAAAAGTTAAAATACCCCTTGTGAATAGGTGTAAAATCAATTAGTGTTTGATATATTTATGTTTGCATCAGATTGTTTTAGAATTATAAAAATAGCCGGGCGTGGTGGCACACGCCTTTAATCCTAGCACTTGGGAGGCAGAGGCAGGTGGATCTCTGTGAGTTCAAGGCCAGCCTGGTCTACAGAGTGAGTTCCAGGACAGTTGTGGCTACAGGGAGACCCTGTCTCGAAAAAAACAAAAAAAAAAAAAAAAGAATTATAAAAATAACACTTAGTGCTACTCAAAGAAACAAACTATGAAGTCTATAAAGATAAATAACTACTTTGGCCCAGTCATACAGTATGCAACACCCAGTACATGATAGAAATGGTCAAAATGTTTTACTAGTTACCTGATCTGAAATGTCCCACACTCTGACAGTTCCATCACAGCTAGCTGATGCCTGCAGAATAAACAATATATTTCTCTATAATTAAAGTCATAATACCACAGGGAAACTAGTTCCATTAATTCAAACAAATAACTTTTTACCAACAAGATAAATTTTTCTGATAGTTTGAAACAGATTCAGAAAAACCAAAAAGGAAGGAAAAAATTACCAGAAAGATGTCCTTAGGATCAAAAGACAGACTTAAAACAGGAGCATCGTGTCCTCTAAATGCTTTCTGCTGGCTGTTATCTATCACATCCACCACTTTGACCAGAAAATCACTGTGAACAGTAAGAGTAATCACATGAATAAATGAGAGCACAGAGCTTCCCCCAAGGCATGGCTTACTTTTTTTTGTCTTTTTGAGACAGGGTCTCCCTGTAGCCCCAGCTGGTCTGGAATTCACTCTGTAGACCAGGCTGGCCTTGAACTCACAGAGATCCTCCTTCCTCTGCTTCCAGAGCGCCAGGATTAAAGGCATGCCCACCATACCCAGCCAACATATTTTAAAACCATGAGCATATGTTATAATTATTTATACCAACTTGCAAATTTGGCACTAAATTTAGTAATGTACCTTTTCATTGTGCTTAATTAAAATGCTAAAAATAAAACTCAAAATTGCTCATCTAAGTAAAATCTAAGTACTACCTAAATGAGTTGGGGTTTTTTCATTTTATTTTAGAAACAGAGTCTCTATATAGACCAGGCTGGCCTTGAACTCACAGAGATCCACCTGCCTCTGCCTCCCAAGTACTAGGATTAAAGGCATGTACCACCACACCCACCACACCCAGCTTAAAAGACAGTTCTTAGCTGCCATGTGGGTGCTGGGAATTGAACCCGGGTCCTTTGCAAGAGCAGTCAGTGCTCTTAACCACTTAGCCATTTCTCCAGTCCCGGTTCTTTGTTTTAAAGACAGGGTTTCTCACATGGCGGCTAAGAACCGTCTGAAACTCCAATTCCAGGAGAACTCCAGTTCCAGGGGAATCCGAGACCCTCTTCTGACCTCTGCGGCATTGCATGACACGGGTGCACAGACCTACATGCAGACAGTACATTCATAGACATACAAAAATGAATAAAATTTTTAAAAATGTAGCTTAGGGGCTGGAGAGATGGCCTAGCAGTTAAGAGCACCGACTGCTCTTGCAGAGGACCCAGGTTCAATCCCCAGCACCCACATGCCGGCTGAGAACCATCTTTAACTCCAGTTCCAGGGGAATCCAATACCCTCTTCTGACCACTGTGGCATTGCACGACACGGGTGCACAGACCTACATGCGGACAATACATTCACACACATTAAAAAAATAAATAAATAAAAATTTAAAAAAATATTAAAAAAAATAAAAATAAATAAACGTAGCTTAAAGACAGGGTTTCTATCTGGCCTGGAACTCACTATGTAGACCAGGCTGGCTTTGATCTCACAGAGATCCACCTACCTCTGCCCCCAAAGTACTCTAAATGGTTTCTTTAGATACCTCTAAGTTTGTTATTGCTTATCTAATTGCAGGCACACCATTATTAAAAGCACTATATTTAAAAATTTTTTTTTAAGATTTAAAAAAATTTTTTTATTTATTTTCGTATGTGTATGAATGTACTGTCTGCATGCAGGTTTGTGCACCCGTGTAGTGCAATGCCTCGGAGGTCAGAAGAGGGTGTCGGATTCCCCTGGAACTGGAGTTACAGACAGTTCTCAGCCGCCATGTGGGTGCTGGGGATCGAACCCGGGTCCTCTGCAAGAGCAGTCGGCACTCTTAACCACTAGGTCATCATTCCAGCCCCGAGATTTTTTTTTTTGTATGTGTATGAATGTACCAAAGGTTTGTGCACCCATGTTGTGCAATGCCACAGAGGTCAGAAGAGGGTGTCGGATTCCCCTGGAACTGGAGTTAAAAATGGTTCTCAGTTGCCATGTGGGTGCTGGGGATTGAACCCAGGTCCTCTGCAAGAATGGTTGGCGCTCTTAACTGCTAGGCCATCTCTCCAGCCCAGCACTATACATTTTACTCTACCTCAGCAATTCAATTATTTTTTCCCTACAGAAAAAATAAGCACCAAGAGATTCTGAGAAAATTCTGATTCAGGTTCTACCTTTTTTTCTGAGGTCTCACTATGCAGCCCTTGCTAACCTGGAACTTGCTCTGTATAACAGGCTGGCCTTGAACTCGCAGAGATCCACCTGCCTCTACCTCCCAAGTGCTAGGATTACATTTGGCACCTAATATAATTTTTAAAATTTTGTAACAAACTATCACTTTTCTCTGCTCTTTCTCAGCATTTACTGAAAAGACTGTAAAATATATTTAATAAAAAGTTTGTCCTCAAAAAGCTTTATTAGATAAAGACTCCCCAACAACAAATAAAAGTGGACAGAAATCCTAAAAACATTACCCTGAAACAAATGAAGCTTTTGCTTTCTACCGTGATTTCTCTTTTCATGACCACAATACCCTACCTTGATCCAGCAGCGATCTTAGTACCATCCCCATTAAAGACCACATGGTTTACATTGGTAGTGAAGCGTGTCAATATACCATCTGGAACCCCTTCAGGAAATGTGTGGACTTGAACAGTATTGTTAGAAACAGCAGTGACCAATTTCCCATTCTAAAAGGAAAAGAAAAGGTAAGATGCATTGACATAATAAATCTAAAGCAGTTGATCATACCTCCGTAATGAAAAAGCCTTATAAATGTAGTTCATGTCAAGAGAAGACTTACCAGTTTATAAGTTTCTTAGAGTAAATATTAGTAAGAAATTTTTCCTAGCTTTAGAAAACTTAATTCTACCTCTCTACCAGCCAGTTTTTTTTTTTGTTTTTTTTTGGGGGGTCTTTTCGAGACAGGGTCTTCCTGCAGCCCCAGCTGTCCCAGAACTTCCCCAGCTGTCCTGGAACTCCCTATGTAGACCAGGCTGGCCTTGAACTCACAAAGATCCACCTGCCTCTGCCACCCAAGTGCTAGGATTAAAGGGGTGCGCCACCACGCCCTGGTCTACCAGCCAATTTTAGCCTGTAATTTTTATATAATTTTTAGACTGTAATTTTTAATTAAGTTATATACATAAAATTAAGATGTGTGTGTATTGGTCTTTTAGAAACAGGGTCTCTCTGTAGCCCCAGCTAGCCTGGAGCTCACTATGTAGATCAGGCTGGCCTTGAACTCATAGAGATCTACCTGCCTCTGCCTCCCTATTACTGGGATTAAAGGCATGTGCCACCATGCCCAGCCATCAAGCTATCTTTCTTCAGTATTTGGATGGTATTCCATTTTATAGCTCTACCCAAATTTATAAAATGACTTCTCTATTGAGAACCCTTCAACTGCTTCCAACTTCTGTTTTAGTGATAATGGTCTGATATGTAATTCAATTGTTTTTAATTTTTTAATTATTTTTTATGTGTATGAGTGTACTGTCTGCATGTAGGTTGGTGCACCCGTGTCATGCAATGCCATGGAGGTCAGAAGAGGGTGTCGGATTCCCCTGGAACTGGAGTTAAAGACAGTTCTTAGCCACCATGTGGGTGCTGGGAATCGAACCCTGGTCCTCTGAAAGAGCAGTCAGTGCTCTTAACTGCTGAGCCATCTCTCCAGTCCCAGTAATTCAATTGTTAAAGTGCTCCCCTAACACACATGAAACCCAGGTTTGATCCCCAGCACTGCATAAACCAGTGGTATGATGGTACACATCTATAACCTTAGCACTTGGGAGCTAGAGGCACAAAGACCAGAAGTTCAAGGCCATTTTTGGCTATGTAGGGAGCTGAAGGCCAACCTGGGCTACATAAGACCCTGTCTCAAGACACTAACAGGGCTGGAGAGATGGCTTAGCAGTTAAGACCACTTGGTTGCTTTTGCCAAAAATCTGGGTTCAGTTTCTAGTATTCACATGGTGGCTAACAAGTGTTCATAACTCCAGTTCCAGGGGATGCGATGCCCTCTTCTGGCTTCTGCAGGCATTGCATGCATGGACGTACATGCAGGAAAAACACTCATATACATAAAAATATAGAAAAAAAAAACACAACCTGGAAGAGGAAAAGAGAGAGAGAGAGTGAGTGAGCAAGAGAGAGAGAGAAGATACAGCTATATACACAACTTTTATAAAAAATATTTTCCAGCCGGGCATGGTGGTGCACACCTTTAATCCCAGCACTCGGGAGGCAGAGTCAGGCAGATCTCTGTGAGTTCAAGACCAGCCTGGTCTACAGAGTGAGTTCCAGGCCAGCTGGGACTAAAGGGAGACCCTGTCTCAAAAATACCAATACACACACACGCGTATACATTTTCCAGCCTGGTTTACAGAGCAAGCTCCAAGCCAACTAGAACTAAAAGGACACACTGTCTCAAAAAGACAAAAAGCAAACAAACAAAAAATTTTACTCAAGCATAAAAGTCACTTGCCAACATTATTTCACGTCAATTCATGTAAGTCTCCCTACCTTCAGAGCACATGAAAATGCCTTTTCTCCCACATTAATGGACTTAGGATCATCATCATCCAAATCTTCCCAAATCCTCACATCACCATCACTTCCACAAGTCACAATACAACTGTGAAGGAAGTAGTCATGTTAAAATGTCACCCAGCTTCAAGAAAACTTTTTAGGGAATGCTACTTTTATGTTTTTACAAACAAAATCAGAATAATAGTGAATTTTTTCTCATTTTTTCAAATAAACATCAGTAACAAAGACTGCTATCTTTCTATAAAATGAAGATGAAGATTGTCTATAGGTCTTGCTCGGCATTAAATTATTTCTTAGTGCACAACACAGGTAGACTTACATCCAGGCAGGCCATACACTCATACACATAAAAAATTAGTAATAAAATACTTTTTAAAACCTTGAGAAAGAGGAGCATACCACCGTATCCCTAGCACCAAGCAGCCTCTGATACATATAAACTTTAATAAATGTTTAATGATATGAGCTCAATTACCCAAAGACAATAAGTAAAACAGCAGCTACCTGCATCTGTTATAGCTTGTTTTTAACCAGGTATGGTGGTGCTTGCCTTTTATTCCAGCACTCAGGAGGCAGAAGCAGGTAGAACTCTGTGAGATCAAGTCCAGTCTGGTCTACATAGTTCTAGGTCAACTGGGGCTACAGGGAAACCCATCTCAAAAAAAAAAAAAAAATCTCTCATTTTTCCAGGTGGTTTTGTTCAATCTATGTGTACAGAACAGCTAAATAAATAAATAGCACAGGGCAAATAGCAAAAAACATAAAAGGGAGAGGCTGCAGAGATGGCTCAGTAGTTAAGAGCACTGGCTGCTCTTGTGGCGAACCAAGGTTCAATACCCAGCACCCACATGACAGCTAACAACTGTTCATGATTCCAGTCCCATGGGATCCGACACCCTCTTCTGACCTCCATGGGCACTACACGACACAGGTGTGCTTACCTACGTGCAGGCAATATACTCATACACATAAAATAAAAATAAATTAAAAAAAAAAGGTCAGGTGTGGTGGTGCACACCTTTAATCCCAGCACTGTGTGTTCAGGACCAGCCTGTTCTACATAGTGATTTCGAGGACAGCTGGGGCTACAGGGAGACCCTGTCTCAAAAAGACAAAAAAAAAAAAAAGAAAGGAAAGGAGGAAAGAAAAGGGAAGGAGGGAATATGAATAAACAATATTCAGAAGAAAACAATTAATTCCCAAATGTTAAATCAAAGGGATTTATCCAGGTGTGGTCGCACATGACTATAGACTATAGTTCCAACACTTGGGCGGCAGAGGCAGAAGATCAGTTCAAGTCCTATCTCAGCTACATAGTGTGAGGTCAGCTTGCGCTATATGAGATTCTGCCTAGGAAGGAAATCAACCTCCTAGGCAAGATGTGGTCACTTATACATAGCACTCTATGGTTGAAATTGAGGCCTACTCCACAGGAACTCATGCTTGGTACTGTAAACCCATTCAAAAGCCCATGAGGCAAGGAAGGAACTTAGTACTGTTGTTTGGCTAAACTGACATGGTCTCAAATTACGTTCTAAATATTTATGTTTATACCTATAGACAAAAGCTATTCTCAGCCTTAATTAGAAAAGCCTCTTAAGCAGGGTGTGGTGGCGCATGCCTTTAATCCCAGCACTCGGGAGGCAGAGGCAGGCAGATCTCTGTGAGTTCAAGGCCAGCCTGGTCTACAGAGTGAGTTCCAGGACAGCTGGGGCTATAGGGAGACCCTGTCTCGAAAAGCCAAAAAAAAAGCCTCTCTTTGCAGTGAATGGTAGTAGTGAATGCAGAGACTGATGGCTGCATAAGATGTTGAGAATAAAAGATGGCTGAATGTACAGCCCTAAACGAGACGTTTATACATCCCATCCCCTCAAAGATTTAAGGAATACCCAGAAGACAGAGCACAAAGAATGTCAGAGCCAGAGGAGGGGAGAAAGGCCTGCAAAATGCCATCTTCTAGGCAAGATACAGACATTGTAACCATAAACTCACAGCAACTGTTCTGCACAAGAATGGGCCCACAATGAGGGCAGCTATTGCCTTCAGCTGTGTACCTACTGGAGACACCACCAGGCTTCAATGGATAGTCCCAATCCGATAGTCACACTGATGGTCTGCTTAAACTAAGCAGGTCACAAAACCAAACCGAAAGACATGAATCTGGAAAAAGGATTAGTAGGGAGGAAGGGGGAGTAAACAGGGCTGGGAGAGAGATAAGAGAGTAGAGTAGGAGAGTAATCAGATTACATCATGCACTGGTATAAGACTGTCAAAGAACTAAGTATGTTGAGACTGGTTGACAAGAGCAGTTCCAAACACAGGAACCAAAATATATAGTCAGAACAGCATTGGGACCTGACTTGGCAAAAACAATCCAGGAAATGAAAAGAAAGATGAAGACTGAGGTCATCTTATTTGAATAATCCTGAACTAAAGTAAGGAGCATGGACTCACTTTTCCCTGAACTAGATAGAAAAACCAGTGGCAGATGAGTATTTTGCTCCCATGTAAATATGTATACCATGTATCTATCTAGTGGGCTTGGAGGCCAGAAGAGGGTGTCAGATGCCCTGGAACTGAAGACTGTGAGTGTGTATATGTGTGTGTGTATATATATATATATATATACATATATATGTATACGTGTGTGTGTGTGTATATATATATATATATATATATTTTTTTTTTTTT
>VZQC01012778.1:121117-163553 GCA_009823505.1 Rhizomys pruinosus
CTGTGTGTGTGTGTGTGTGTGTTTACTCCCACAGTTATGTTCCCAGCCACTGTGTGTGTGTATGTGTGTGTGTGTGTGTTTACTCCCACAGTTATGTTCCCAGCCACTGTGTGTGTGTGTGTGTGTGTTTACTCCCACAGTTATGTTCCCAGCCACTGTGTGTGTGTATGTGTGTGTGTGTGTGTTTACTCCCACAGTTATGTTCCCAGCCACTGTGTGTGTGTGTGTGTGTTTACTCCCACAGTTATGTTCCCAGCCACTGTGTGTGTGTATGTATGTGTGTGTGTGTTTACTCCCACAGTTATGTTCCCAGCCACTGTGTGTGTGTGTGTGTGTTTACTCCCACAGTTATGTTCCCAGCCGCTGTGTGTGTGTGTATGTGTGTGTTTACTCCCACAGTTATGTTCCCAGCCAGAACTTCAATTCTGAATTCTGGGAGACATCACGTAAAGATGTGTATGTCCATCTCTAGCTCACATTTTTCTAAAGCTGAGACTTTTTTTTACAATTTTTCTTCACTTTTTTTTCAAAATATTTTTTTGAGACAGGGTCTCCCTTTAGTCTAGCTGGAACTCACTATATAGACCAGGCTGGCCTTGAACTCACAGACATCCCAGTGCTGGGATTAAAGGCATGTGCCACCATGCCTGGCTTTTTCTTCACATCTAAAGGAGCCCTACTACCCTTGTCCAAAAGCAAACTCCTAATTCCACTCCATGTTCCTCCTCTAAAATATGCTTTTCTACAAGCGTCAAATATTTCCAATACCTATAAATGACAGCATCATTGCCTCAATTGTAGCATCCAGAAACATCCCTGACGTCTTTCTCTCCACCCTGTTGATGCCACCTATTTTCTCCATACCCATGTCCACTCCTGTGCACGCTGCTTCCGTTAATCAACTAATCAAAGCACTTCCTAAAAGCCTATGTCCACTCCTTTTCTAATCCATTCTTCATGAACCTCAAAAACATGAGACTAGGGCTGGAGAGACAGGACTCAGTGGTTAGGGCATCGGCTGCTCTTGCAGAAGACCCAGGTTCAGTTCCCAGCACCCACACAGTGGCTAACAACTATCTGTAACTCCAGTTCCAGGGGATCCAAAGGCCATCTTCTGACATCCATGGGCAAAGCATGACATGGATTCACTGACATACATGCAAGCAAAATACTCATGCACATAAAAATAAATACAAAAAAACAAGAGAGTATTAATAACTTGTCCGCTTCAAACCTTTAATACTCTCCCACTGCTTTTAAGACAAAAAAAAAAATTTTTTTTTTTTTGTCTTTTCGAGACAGGGTCTCCCTGTAACACCAGCTGTCCTGGAACTCGCTCAGTAGACCAGGCTAGCCTTGAACTCACAAAGATTCACCTGCCTCTGCCTCCCAAGTGCTAGGATTAAAGGCATGCACCACCATGCCCAGCTATGACAAAATTATTTTTAGGACAAGATTATTTTGTGTGTGCATGAGTGTGTGTGTGTGCATGTGTGCATGCACGAAGAAGTGTATGCAGCCCAGAGATGAATGCCAGGCATCTTCTTCCACCACTCTCTACCTTATATTCTGGGGCACAGTCTCTCACTGAATCCAGAGCTTTTCAAGCTAGCCAGCTTGCTCTGGGGATCCCCTGCCTCCACCTCCCTAGGGCAGGGATTATGTGAGAACTCTTGTCCTCACACTGGCTGAGCCATCTCCGCAGCCTCCAAAAAACTCCAAAAACTACAGAAAAGTTTCTTTAATAAAAGAAAGAAGGCCCTGCAAAGGGCACTCCCTGCTTACCTTCATCCCATCAACCTCAACATCAAAACAGTCGTGCCTTGTTGGCATTACTGTGTCTCTAGCCCCCAGCAGGGCAGATGCACAAATAATTTTTTTCAATGTATCAAGATGAACAGAGGCGGGGCATTGGAAGCCACAGGAATGGCATTTGGAAAAATAAAAGCAGAATAACCCTAGGAAAATATCACCGTTTAAGAATCAAACAGAAACCGGGTTTGTAAACCTCGAGAAGGGGGAGGAAGGGAAAAAGAAAAGAAACCAGCAGAAAGAGACGATTATTAAAGCCAATGGAGACCATCAGACCAAACCGCTGAATCTGACGGTCTGAAGTGTGCTCATAAAACAAATATGAGACTGAGAAAATGAAAATATGAATGCTGAGAAAGGGCTAGCTCTTTTCCAACTCTTCTGGAAATATGATGACATTTATGATATACTCAAACTGCCTCATAATCTGAAGCAAGCAGGCCTAAGGAAAGACACGTTCCTATTTAGATTCCAACATTGCCATTCATTCATTCATTCATTCATTCATTTCTCTCTCTGCATTTGTCATTTTCAGCTGACTGAGGATGCCGTGAATATTTAGACGTGAGTCCTTTTTTCTTTTTCACAGAACCTTACCTTCCAGAATCATTAAAACAGACGTCCGTGTGTCCTTCTGTATGTCCGTATCGCATGGGCTTCTGCGTGGCCGGCATCTTTTCCCTTTCCTATCTGGAACCTTCTCCTAAGGATGATTAAGGAGGAAAACCAGCAGGCAGGAGGGGCAGGACGCAGGTCGTTCTCTGCTCGCCCTGCCGCCCCGTTTCCCTCACTCGAGGGGCAGCAGCAGGATACAGTGGAGTGTTTGTCACAACGTACGCCGGGAAGGCGCCACGCTTCTACTCCGCAGGCTCGGGCGACGGGAACCAGGACCAAGCGGGTGCCCCGGCGAGAGCGTCAGAAGACCGAGAAGAAGACGTCTCCCGCGCGGAGCCGCTTCCCGCGCTCAGGCGCGCTTTCTGGGCTGCGCATGCGCAGCACGCCCACGCCCAGCTCAGGTCCCGACCCAGGTCGCGGGGTGTTCGCGTCAGCCGCGCGCCGCTGAGAAGAAAAGAGCTGGTTGCGGAGCCGTACTGGAAGGGAATAAGGGAACCGAACACGGAAGTGGTGGAGGCGCCTGGGGAGCAGGCGGAGACTGTAGCCTCAGAGTCTGACGCGAGACGGAGCGCCGAGTACGGGCGGGGGCTGACAGAAAAGCGTCTTCCTCGCCTGAGCCTCGCGAGCGGCGGGAGTGGCCGGGCCTCGTTTCCGTACTCGGGCGGGCGCCGGGTGGTGGTGGTGGTGATGGCGGCAGTTACTCGGACAGCCCCAGTTCAGCTGCGCTCAGGGAGGTGAGTGGGGGAAGGGTGGTCGCTGTCGGCAGTGCAGCCTGGGGTCCGGCGCCTACTAGTCCAGGCTCGCCTCCCGGGCAACCGCTTCCGGTCCTTAACCCGGTCCAGCCTCTTTGTGGGGGACACAGAGACACATCCTTAGAGGAAAAAGCGAGATCTTGTCAAGCCTCTTCTTGGCATTCTTCCTGCCCACACCTGGTCATTTCTGTAGTGCTAAAGGATTCATTCTTGTTTATTGCAACTGTAGCCAGATAATCCTTAAGAGAGTCACTCTTTCGTATTCGGGTCCCA
This sequence comes from Rhizomys pruinosus, assembly GCA_009823505.1. NCBI lineage: Eukaryota > Metazoa > Chordata > Mammalia > Rodentia > Spalacidae > Rhizomys > Rhizomys pruinosus. The sequence goes on from VZQC01012778.1 coordinate 124,570, forward strand.
CCCAAAGTTCCCTGAAGTGCATACATACATCTAAAAGGAAGAGTTACAAGTAAATTCTGTTGTTGAATGCTTCCTTTCATCCATGCAATCTGTGCTGAGTAAGGTTTTGTCAGTCAAGTTTATGCTTTTGTCTTCACATTCTCTGTATTAGTAAATTGGTCTCTGATGAAAATTCAACACTGATATTTTTCACCAACATTTATCTTTGGGAATTTCTCGGGATTTTATAGTACCCACCTTCCAAGACATTTTTCCGTGGTAGATGGTAGATTTCCGTTCTTCAGACTTGTTCCATTCTGAAAAGCTGCAAGTGCATTTAGGCAAAACGTGGTGCTCCGACTGTGGTGGCATTTTGTGAGGCGTTTTAAGTCTAGGGTTCCAAATGGGCTTGCTAGACACTGAGATTTGAATATGAATGGAAAAAGAAGTGATTGGCGCAAAAAGAACTTGGGGGCGTTTTTTCGGGAGGAGAGGCTAATAACCGTGTTGGGTTTTTTTCCCCAACAAAAGATAAGTGTACTTAAGATGATGTTTTCTGAGTAACTTAGCTTAATTTTGTAGTTACCCGATTTGGACCAATTTTTGTGCAAATAGCTTGAGTATCATTAGGTATAATGTGGAATTAAGTTGAACTGGTATTCATTTCTGTATTGAATAAATCATGATGAGATCTCAGTGTAATACTTTTCAGACCTAAACATTTTAAAACCTGCAAATAGGAACAAGAGTTCCTTTAGACATAGTATTTATAACATGTGATTTTAAAACTATGAATAGTGTCAGCACACCTATCTCTACTCTGTGTCTTTAGCAATCAAGCTGTATGATTCACAGGTTAAAGAAACGTTTCCTTTTCAGATTTCACAGGTGTGAATGAGCTTAAGCCTGAGGGTTTGAACAGTCCTGGTTAATTTTACCTGTAACCTATTGTATGACCTTGAGTGTGTGTCTTTACTTTCCTGACTATAATATTCCTTGTCTCTAAAATGGAGATGATACTTGGCTCCACCAAATTGGTAAAGTACTTAAAAGATACTTATGGATGTATAAAACTGTTGTCTCATGTTAATTGGGTACTTTGGGTGTTTAGTGGTTTTGTTAAGTAGAGATTAGCCCATAATATTTTTTAGATATTAAAAATGTATCCTTGCATTTGGCAGTACAGTGCTTTCAGAATTGCTTTTGCTTCAGTAAGATGCCTACAAAACTGCTAATGTCACCTTCAGCCAGTTCATGGCCCTATTAAGGGAAATTTCTTTTCAAGCAGTATGTACAGAATGATAGTGCAGTAATGAAACTTGTGTAACTTAAGCACTGTGTTGCAAAATTGGCCAGTTATTTAAAATAATACAACTTTAGCCAGGCGTGGTGGCACACGCCTTTAATCCTAGCATTTGGGAGGCAGAGGCACGTGGATCTTTGTGAGTTCAAGGCCAGCCTGGTCTACAGAGTGAGTTCCAGGACAGCTGGGGCTACAGGGAGACCCTGACTTGAAAAGACCAAAAAAAAAGATAATACAACTTTAAAAAATAAACCAGTGTAGCTGTATCTCTGATGTGGATATCAAAGTTTTCCAGATGAGCAATGTATCAACATGCATGTCTCATAGAAATGGGTAGCTGAGGGGCTGGAGAGATGGCCTAGCGGTTAACTGCTCTTGCAGAGGACCCGGGTTCGATCCCCCGCACCCACATGACAGCTGAGAACAGTCTTTAACTCCAGTTCCAAGGGAATCTGACGCCCTCTTCAGACCTCCACAGCATTGCACGACACGGGTACACAAACCTACATGCATGCAGACAGTACATTCATACACATACAAAAATAAATAAAATTTTAAAAATATTAAAAAAAAATGGGTAGCTGAATGAACTAACTGAAAACAATGCCAAGATTGAAGATTCATTTTTCAGTAAAGGTTGGTTTGCTCTGCTGTGACCACTTTAGTACTCTAAGACTCACAAATATTGATGGTCTCAAGGGCAATTGCATGAGAAAATAGATTCTATCAAAGATGGTATTATCTATATAGTGTCATATAATCTGAAGTTTATATAAGAAACTATCAGTATTGCCTTATGAAAGAGTTTTGGGGTTTTGTTTTTTTTTTTAGATTTTATTTTTGATATGTGTATGTGGGTGGGCAGTGATCATGCATGTGAATGCAGGGCCCACAGAGACCAGAGGAGGGAGTCACATCCCCCAAAGTTATAGTTACAGGCATTTGTGAGCCACCACACATGGGTGCTAGGAACTTGGTTTCTTTCTTTTTTTTTTTTTTTTTTTTTGAGACAGGGTCTCCCTGTAGGTCTGGCTGTCTTGGAACTCACTCTGTAGACCAGGCTGGCCTTGAACTCACAGAGATCTGCATGCCTCTGCCTCCCAAGTGCTAGGATTAAAGGCATTCGCCATCACACCCGGCATTTATTTATTTCTGTATGTGTATGAATGTACTGTCTGCATGCAAGTTTGTGTACCCGTGTCGTTCGTGCAATGCCGCGGAGGTCAGAAGAGGGTGTCGGATTCCCCTGGAACTGGAGTTCTCCTGGAATTGGAGTTTTAAACGGTTCTCAGCCACCATGTGGGTGCTGGGGATCGAACCTGGGTCCTCTGTAAGAGCACTCGGCGCTCTTAACCACTAGGCCATCTCTCCAGCCCAGGAACTTGGTTTCTTACCAAGAGCAGCAAGTGTTCCAACTGCTGAGCAATCTCTCCAACTTCTAAAATGGCTTTTTAGTACGATATTTACTTGGTGTAAAAATCATCAATCTTATGAAAGATAGGGTAACAGTAGCTGAGGAGTGTTGAAAACATAGCATTTTTTTCATTGAGGACATATTAGAAATCTAAAGATTGAAGATATTTATTGGTCTTTGAGACAGGGTCTCCCTTTAGCCCCAGCTGTCCTAGAACTCACAGAGACCCACCTGCCTTTGGGATTAAAGGCATGCACCACCATGCCCAGCAGAAGTCTGAAGATTTTTATCTCTGTATCATGAAAGTTAATAATGAATTTTTTTCTGGGAGTAAAAAAGTCCTTGTATAAACCTACTTAGGCATAAAAACGAATACAGTAAAAGTTCCTCTCCTCATAGCCACACAGTTTGTCCTGCTAAAAACAGCCAGTATTTGATTCTTGTGTTATAGTGACTACTAGATTGACTTTTACCATAGCTAGACAGATATCAATATAACTTTATTAATTCTTTGAGAATTTCATACAGTATATTTTGATCATATTAATACAGATGTTATTCTCTGTACTTTGATCAATTGAGAGTTTCGGCATTAACCACTGCTCTTCCACTGCCCTGAGAGCTGCACTAATCTATGGGTAGAGGCCTACAAATTTAGAGGCAGTGGTATTAAACCAATGTTATGTTTCAGGATTTCTTTTTCTCTTTTAGAAGTATTTTTTTTGTTTTTCATTTTATGTACACATCAGTGTGCTCAGAGGTCAAAAGATGGTGTCAGATCCCCTGGAACTGGAGTTACAGATGACTGTTAGCCAACATGAGGGTACTGGGAATCAAACCTGGGTCCTCTACAAGAGCAGTCACTGCTTGTAACCACTGAGCCAGCTCACTACACCCTTTTTTCCGTTTTAAATTATCATCCAGTTAAATCTTATTAGTCCTGGCTAACTCTTTGAAAGATAAACTTAAAACATCTACTGGAAAACTAGTGTATGTTGCTTTTGTAATGAAAAACTTTGGTTCAATTTTTTTCTCCTGTGTAGTTTGTTTTCATTTCTTTTTGATGTGATGTTCCAAGGAATTCCTCTCTTGTCTGCTATTCAATAAATTGCATTTGCAAAGCCTAAATCTTTCTCCAGCATCCAATTTAAATATGATCTGAGTGCTTTCATAGAGTTTTGGGGCAGGTGTTTGTAGGTAAACTTAGAATGACAGATTTGGTAAGAAAGATCCCACCCAAATAATCTATTTGTGAATTCTTTATTTAGTATATTGAGTTACTCTTTAAATCATCAAATTCATTTCACTTTAATTCTGGTCTTAAATATACATCCACACTGTAGACATGAATGTTTATGCTGGATAGCTTCAGTTGTCAGCTTGACACAGCTGGGTAGAGGACTCTCGGCTGAGGCATTTCTTCCATTGGATTGGCCTGTGGCCATGTCTGTGGGGCATCTTCTTGATTGTTGAGTGATTGGGGGGGGGCAGTCACACTGGGTGGTGCTACCTCTGGGTATAGTGGTCCTGGGTTGTATAAAAAAGTAAGCCAAGCACAGGCCAGGGCAGCAAGCCAGTAAACAGCGTTCCTCCATGGCCTGTACTTCAGTTTCTGCCAACAGATTCCTGCTTTAGTTCCTGGCCTGGCTTCCCTCAATGAAGGACATAACTGTAAGCTGGCTTCCCTCAATGAAGGACATAACTGTAAGCTGAAATTAACCCAAGTTGGTTTGGTCAGGGTTTTTATTTATTTTTTTATTTTTTTATTTTTTTTTATTTTTTTTGTCTTTTGGTCAGGGTTTTTATAACAGTATAAAGCATATTAGAACAGTAGTTCAATGAGTAATTTACAAGTGTGTATATACATATGTACACACACATATATCACTCACACACACACACACACACACACATATATATATATATATATATATATTTTTTTTTTTTTTTTTTTTTTTTTTTGCCCTTTTTGAGACAGGGTCTCCCTGTAGCTGCAGCTATCCTGGAACTCGCTATGTAAACTAGGCTGGCCTTGAACTCACAGAGATCCACCTGCCTCTGCCTCCCAAGTGCTGGGATTAAAGGTATGCGCCACCACGCCCAGCATATATAATATTCTTGTCTAGAATTATGGAGAATCCAAATTAGTTTTCCATATGTTTAACCCTTTCATTATTAAGGTTTTTTTTTTTTTTTCTCTAGACCTCTTGAGTTAAAATTACCTTTCCAGACTTACTCATTAGAACTATTTAAATTTTTTGTTACTGAAATTGTCATCTGGGCATTGATTTTTGTTATCATTGTGATTTGAATTGGTGGCTGGTGAGTTTTATGATCAAATGGCTATTGAATCTTGGAATTTGGTTTCCTGAAGCAGCTCTTTTTTAAACTTTGTTTTTAAACATTTGCCTCTTGCTCATTAAGAAATAATGACTTTTTTTTTTACTGTCATTGTTTACTCCCCAGGGAGTGTGTGACATAAGCTCCCCCTTCATTAAAAATTAATACTGATCAGGAGCCAAACAGCTTCTCCCAAATGATTCTTTCTTCCTCTTTTAAAAAGAAAAGAAAAAAAGTTTCTTTGCAACTATCAAAGATGATCTTTGTTAGCATATCTCAGACTCCTAGCTTTGATTTTTGTACTGTGCCAAGATTGATGATAAAGCCACCCATTTTTCTCTTCTTCCTCTATACAAAATTTGGTTTAAATTTCAACCAAATTGTGTTGCTCAGTGGTGGAGCACTTGTGTAACATGCATGAGGCCTTCAACTCCATCCCCAGCACTGTAAAAAACAATCATCATAATGATAATAGAAGATTTCAGGAACTACTGTTTGGCTCTTTGGAACCATGTTACTTTTTTTTTTAAACAGTGTTTTCTATTATTTATTTATTTATTTATTTATTTATATGTGTATGAGTGTACTGCTGCCTGTAGTTTGTTGCACCCGTGTCATGCAATGCCCCGAGGTCAGAAGAGGTTGTCCAATTCCCCTGGAACTGGAGTTAAAGACGGTCCTTAGCTGCCATGTGGGTGCTGGGAATCGACCCTGGGTCCTCTGCAAGAGCAGTCGGTGCTCTTAACTGCTGAGCCATCTATCCAGCCCTGGAACCATGTTACTTTTAAAGAGTTTCGAGTCAGGTGTGGTGGTGCACACCTGTAATCCAGCACTTGGAAGGCAGAGGCAGGCGGATCTTTGTAAGTTCAAGGCCAGCCTGGTCTACATAGTGAGTGCCAGGCCAGCTGGGGGGTTACAGGGAAACCCTGTCTCAAAAAAGAGAATTTGAGAGTGGAGCTGGAGAGATGTTTCAGTGGTTAAGAGCACTGGCTGCTCTTGAAGAGTACCAAGGTTCAATTCCCAGTACCCACATGGCAGCTAACAACTCTAGTTCTAGGGGAATCTGAACCCACCTTCTGATCTCTGTGGACAGTGCATAACACATACATGCAGGCAGTACACTCATAGAAATAATAAAATTTTTAAAGAAGTTGAAGGGCTTTAAAAGAGCATGTGCTGGGGCTGGAGAGATGGCCTAGTGGTTAAGAGCGCTGACCGCTCTTGCAGAGGACCCGGGTTCGATCCCCAGCACCCACATGGCGGCTGAGAACCATCTTTGGCTCCAGTTCCAGGGGAATCTGACACTCTCTTCTGACCTCCGCAGCACTGGACGACAGAGGTGCCCAAACCTACATGCAGACAGTACATTCATACACATACAAAAATAAATAAAAAAACAAAAACAAAAAAAAAGAGCATGTGCTAAAAAAAAAAAAGCATGTGCTTGCGTCCCTAGGACTGAACATTTAGTGAAATTTGTAAAACTGTGAAAATTCCCGTCCCTTGTATTGAAATGTAATACTAGATATGAACTGTTTTTATAGAATGGATTGGGTGGGTGAGTTGGTTGGTTGGTTGGTTTGGCTTTTTCAGACAGGGTCTTTTTTTTTTTAATTTTTATTTATTTCTGTATGTGTATGAATGTACTGTCTGCATGCAGGTTTGTGCACCCGTGTCGTGCAATGCCGCGGAGGTCAGAAGAGGGTGTTGGATTCCCCTGGAACTGGAGTTCTCCTGGAATTGGAGTTTCAGACGGCTCTCGGCCGCCATGTGGGTGCTGGGGATCGAACCTGGGTCTTCTGTAAGAGCGGTCGGCGCTCTTAACTGCTAGGCCATCTCTCCAGCCCCTAGACAGGGTCTTATAATGGATTGGGTGGGTGGGTGGGTGGGTTGGTTGTTGTTGGTTGGGTTTGCTTTTTCAGCATGAGGTCTTATATAGCCCAGGCTGGCTTTGAACTCAATTATGTAACCAAGGATGACCTTGAATGCCTAATCCTTTTACCTCTACATCCCTAGGGCTGAGTACATTGGTACCACCATGCACAGATCACTTGAGTTTTTAACCATTCTTCTTCTTTTCTTTTTTTTTTTTTTTTTTTTGTCTTTTTTGAGACCGGGTCTCCCTGTAGCCCCAGCTTGTCTTACAACTCACTATGTAGACCAGGCTGGCCTTGAATCACAGAGATCCACCCTGTGCCTTTCAAGTGCTGGATTAAAGGGGTGGACCACCACACCCAGCCTGGGGCTCCTATTTTTTTTTTTTTAATTCCCGTGAGAGCAACAACCAGGTAGTGACTCCAGACAGGTCATTCAAAAGAAAGGTGGGAGATGATGAAAATCTGGGGGCCAGCAGCATACAGATGGCGCCTTAAACCCATCCCCCAGAGTGAAGATAGAGTCTATGAGAGTGGTCCAGGGCCAAAAGCCTCTGTGGACCAACCCTTGATAGAACAAAGGAGGAAAAAAAAATCTCTAACCAACCCAAAATCTACCCCAAGACAACTTCTCAGGTTTAACTGAATGCTTAAAATATAGGCAGGTCACCCATCTTGAACTCAGCAGTGACTGCAGAGGAGAGAAGAGAGGGCTATATTGGAACTAGATTGTCAATATTGTTTTGATTTTTTGTTTGTTTTTCTTTTTTTTTTTTTTTTTTTTTTTTTTTTTTTTTCCTTTTTTTTTTTTTTGTCTTTTCGTCGACAGGTCTCCCTGTAGCCCCACTGTCTCTGGAACTCATCTTGTAGACCAGGCTGGCCTTGAACTCACAAAGATCTGCCTGCCTCTGCCTCCCAAGTGCGGAGATTAAAAGTAGCAACCACCAACGCCCGGCTTAACCATTCATTAATAATGAAGAACATTCTGAATATCTCTCCTCATATGATCTGGACATTCTTTTTCTAATATCTTATTGGAGTAAAAGTTTGGTGTTTTTGTTTTGGGTGTGGTTTTTTTTTGTTTTGGGTGTCTCTGTGTGTATGTGTCTGTGTGTATCTGTGTGTGTCTTTTGTCTTTTTGAGACAGACTCTCCCTGAAACCCCAGCTGGCCTGGAACTCACTATGTAGACCAGCCTGGCCTGGAACTCACAGAGATCTGCCTACCTCTCCCTCCTGAGGGCTGGAATTAAAGGCATGCACCACCATACCCAGTGCAAAAGAACTTTATGAAAGAATTTCTTTGTCTGATATGATACCTGTCTATAATCTTAGCTTAGAGAAGGCAGAGGAATTGAGAAATAGAAGCCAACCTGGGCTACATAGTGTGATCCTGTTTTTAAAAAACAGGGCTTAGGGGATAGAGAGATGTAGGAAGGAGGGAGGGAGAGAGGGAAAAAAAAAAAAGCGGGGGGGGGGGGCGCTGAGGATCTAACTCAGTAATAGAGCGCATTCCTCCCATGAGCAAGACCTTGAGTTTGGCTCCCAAGGCTGGAGAAGTGGAGGAGGATTTGAGCCTACACTCCTCACTTATTACCTAACCTTTCCAAAAGGTGTTCAGTTGTTTGGTGTTTTCTGTTGCTGTTGTTGTTGTTGTCGTCGTTGTTGTGTTCCTCACAGATTCAGAAAGGAAACAAACAAACGTTTAGCTCAAGTCCTAGATCTTGGTGCCATAAACTATATGGTAAACATTTGTCTAGAATCCGAGGACAGCAGTGAGAGTCACTTTTACATCTTACCCTCTTTTTTTTTTTTTTTTGTCTTTTCGAGACAGGGTCTCCCTGTAGCCCCAGCTGTCCTGGAACTCACTCTGTAGACCAGGCTGGCCTTGAACTCACAAAGATCCGCCTGCCTCTGCCTCCAGAGTGCTAGGATTAAAGGCATGTGCCACCACACCCGGCTACATCTTATCCTCTTTTTTTTTTTTGTCTTTTCGAGACAGGGTCTCCCTGTGTCCCAGCTGTCCTGAACTTACTCTGTAGACCAGGCTGGCCTTGAACTCACAAAGATCCTCCTGCCTCTGCCTCCCAAGTGCTAGGATTAAAGGCGTGCGCCACCACGCCCGGCTACATCTTATCCTCTTTAAGCTAAGGATCTTCCATTTTCAATTGGCACTGAAGGTGGTGGTGGTAGTGTTTTGTCTTTTGCAGTGCCCAGCAGCACTGAAGGTTTGTTCTGTGTGTGTGTGTCTGTCTGTCTGTCTGTCTGTATGTATGTCTGTGTCTGTGTCTGTGTCTGGGTGTAGAGACAGACAGACTATAGCCCAGGATGACATAGAACTTACGTCAGTTCCCCTGACTCTACCTCCTGAGTAGTGGGAGTGTAGTGGAATTACAGGCATGACCTCAACTTCTACCATGGAGTTTTCTTCCTTGTGTAGTTATATGGATTGGCTGGGACATTATTCCAGTTCCTCATCCTATCTAGAGGACTTCCTTTTTTTTTTTTTTTTTAAGTTTTATTTGTTATGTGTATAAATGTACTGTCTGCATGTAGGTCTGTGCACCTGGGTGTGCAATTCCGCAGAGGTCAGAAGAGGGTGGTTGTGGATTCCCCTGGAACTGGAGTTCTCTGGAAATTGGATTACCGCAGTTCTCAGCCGCCATTACAGAGGACACTGGGATCAAACCCAGGTTTCTGTAAGAGCAGTCAACACTCTTAACCGTTAGGCCATCTCTCCAGCCCCGAGACTTCTTTCTTATGCTCCCCAGAATTCACATTGCTTCTCTCCTGGTTGTGTGTCTTTTTATTTGGGGGGGGGTGAGACAGGGCATTTCAATTTTACTAAAAACTCTTTATTAAAGTCACCTGACTTTGTTGCTTTTGATTATTTTCTGTTCAATAGAATTCAGTCACCAGTCAAAAATATTGTTGAATATAATAGCAGTACTAAGTAATAATTAATATCACTTGAAAAATTAAGTAGAGTTAGTTTTAAATGGCTACATACCAGTGATCTCACTAAATCAAAATAATAAGCATAATCACCAGATGCCATTTGGTGTGTACTATATAGAAGTCTGTATCCTTAATTTACATTTTAAGAAGTTCTCAATCCTATTTGCCAATATAGATGCTCATTTCAAAATTGTACTACTTTGAAAATTAATGTCTAACCATATTGCTTGACTGTTGAGATTTAACATGTTGTATGACTAATTTTTCTCAGAATCAGAATTCACCTCTCATTTGCAGAATATTTGGAATTACAGGATCCTGTCAATTCCTGGCTGAACACTTGCTTCACTTAAAAATACTTAAGGACAGCCAGGCGTGGTGGCGCACGCCTTTAATCCTAGCACTTGGGAGGCAGAGGCAGGCAGATCTTTGTGAGTTCAAGGCCAGCCTGGTCTACTGAGCGAGTTCCAGAACAGCTGGGGCTACAGGGAGACCCTGTCTCAAAAAGACCAAAAAAAGAAAAAAAGAAAAAAAAAAAAAAGTAGGCCAGGTGTGGTGGCATACTCCTCTTTTTTCTTTTGTTTGAGACAGGGTCTCCCTATAGCTCTGGCTGTCCTGGAACTCACTATGTAGACCAGGCTGGCCTTGAACTCACAAAGATCCACCTGCCTCTGCCTCTGGAGTGCTAGGATTAAAGGCATGCGCCAGCCATACTCCTTTAATCCCAGCACTTGGGAGGCAGAGGCAGGTGGATCTCTTGAGTTCAAGGCCAGCCTAGTCTACATTGCAAATTCCAGGCCAGCTGGGCCTATAGAGAGACCCTGTCTCAAAATAACCAACAAAAAAAAAAAAAAAAAAAAAGGCTCAGTGGTTAAGAGCACTTACTGGTCTTTCAGAAAACCAGGATTCAGTTCCCCACACCTACATCAAACAGCTCACAACCACCTGTAATTAATTCTAGGGGATCCCACACCCTCTGGCCACCAAGGGTACCTACATACACACATGCAGGCAAGCATACACATAAAAATAAGTCTTTTTGTAAAATATTAAAGATTATGTGGGTTAAATACCAAACTCTAAAAACTGCCTAGACTGCTAATGATGTAACCAGTTATTGAAATGAGTTTACACAACTGCCGTGGGAATGCTTGCTTGGCATTCCTATTGTTCAGTGGTGTGTTAGTTACTTTTCTGTTGCTGTGATAGAACCAGCATAACCAAGGGAACTTCTAAAAAGAAAAGTTTATTTTTGAGCTTACAGTTCCAGAAGTATTAGAGTCCATCATGGCAGGGAAGCATGGTGGCAAGAGGTGGCAGAGCTGGAGCAGAGAGCAGAGGGTCACATCCTGAAGCAGGCACAGGAAGCAGAGCATGACTGGAGATTGCCAAGGCTTTAAGAATTCTCTAAACCTGGGCTGGAGAGATAGCCTAGCGGTTAAGAGCACCGACTGCTCTTGCAGAGGACTGGGGTTCGATCGCCAGCACCCACATGGCGGCTAAGAACCGTCTGTAACTCCAATTCCAGGAGAACTCCAGTTCCAGGGGAATCCGAGACCCTCTTCTGACCTCCGAGGCATTGCATGACACGGGTGCACAAACCTGCATGCAGACAGTACATTCATACACATAGAAAATAAATAAAATAGCCGGGCATGGTGGCGCACGCCTTTAATCCTAGCACTTGGGAGGCAGAGGCAGGCGGATCTTTGTGAGTTCAAGGCCAGCCTGGTTCACAGAGTTCCAGGCTAGCTGGGGCTACAGGAAGACCCTGTCTCGAAAAGACCAATAAATAAATAAATAAATAAATAAATAAATAAATAAATAAATAAATAAAATAAATTTAAAAAAATAAAAGAATTCTCTAAACCTGGATCGGCGTGGTGCTAGCACTCAGGAGGTAGAGGCAGGCCAATCTCTGTGAGTTCAAGACCAGCCTGGTCTACAGAGTGAGTTCCAGGCCAGCTGGGGCTACAGGGAGACCCTGTCTCTCTCTCTCTCTCTCACACACACACACACACACACACACACACACACACGAACAACATGGACACAAAAAAAATTCCTTAAGTCCATCCACAGTGAGCTGCTTTCATGGCACACCTTCTAAGAACAGCATGTCTAAGACCTTCCAGAACAGCACCACCAACTGGGGACAAAATGTCCAAATACTTGGGGGACATTCTCATTCAAACCACCACAAGTGGTAATTGTTTATTCAATAAATATAAAAACTTTACAACTGAAAATAGTTCATAATTTAATCAGTAGAAACAGAAATAAAAGCAGTATAGTGTACTAGTTCTCAAACACCAGGACATAGATTTGTTTGGGGGGGGGGGGCTTGGTGGGGATGGTGTTTTTGAAACAGGGTCTCCCTGTAGCCCCAGCTGGGCTGAAACTAGCCCTGTAGACCAGGCTGGCCTTGAACTCACAGAGATCCGCCCGCCTCTGCCTCCCCAAGCTCTGGGATTAAAGGCGTGTACCACCACACCTGGCTTAAAGATGGTTCTTAGCCTCCATGTGGGTGCTGGGAATCAAACCCAGGTCCTCTGCAAGAGCAGCCGACACTCTTAACCACTGAGCCATCTCTCCAGCCCTGGACATAGATTTGTAACTGTTTATTCTTACAAAGAATTTGTTGGCCTGTTGTGAAATAAAAATAAAGTGAAAGAGGGATATGGTGGTGGAGGATTGTTGGAAGGGCAGCTTGGTCTACATAGAGACAGACTTCCAGGTCAGCCAAGGCTACATAGCAAGACTAAGAAAACCAATAGAAGAAATTTATAAAGGTGAGGAGAAATAGGCAAAAGTATACTGTAAAACTAGGAGTTACATTCAAACATACAGGGCTGAGAGGAAAAGTGGACTTTGCTGGCCCGTACTGAATATTAGCTGTAAGAAAGGAGTGCATGCTTTTGCCTCTGTGGCACTAGGCAGTCCTATCCTAGTATGGTAGAGCAAGCAGTACATTCTGCCTTACAGCACGACCAGTACTTTGCCTTTTTCCTGTACATTAGTACTCATCCAATTAGGGTTTAGTGTATAACTGACTTTTTTTCTTCTTTTTTCTTAGATTCATCCAGAAAGTGGCAAGAAGAAACCTCCTGTCAGAAAAACTGAAAAAGCAGTATTTATAACATTGGAATTTGTGGATAATTTGTTTAAAATGGCAGAAAATAGTGAAAATAATAGTAAAAATGTAGATGTAAGGCCTAAAACAAGTCGGAGTAGAAGTGCGGACAGAAAGGACGGTTATGTATGGAGTGGAAAGAAGCTGTCTTGGTCAAAAAAGAGTGAGAGTGGTTCAGACGCTGAGACAGCGGGTGCTGTAGAGAAAGCTGAAGTCCCTTTAACGAGCCAAGAGAGGAAGCACAGCTGCTCATCCATTGAGTTGGATTTAGATCATTCCTGTGGGCATAGATTTTTAGGACGATCTCTTAAACAGAAACTGCAAGATGCTGTAGGGCAGTGTTTTCCAATAAAGAATTGTAGCAGTCGGCATTCTCCAGGGCTTCTGTCGAAAAGAAAAATTCATATCAGTGAACTTATGTTAGATAAGTGTCCTTTCCCACCTCGATCAGATTTAGCCTTTAGATGGCATTTTATTAAACGACACACTGCTCCTCTAAGCCCCAAATCAGATGAGTGGGTAAGCACAGACTTACCTCAGGGCGAGCCAAGGGATGCTCAGCTAAAACGAAGAAACATGGAAGAAGATGTCAACTGTTTCTCACATACTAATATTCAGCCTTGTGCAATAACTACCAACAATGTTTCATGTAGAAGTGGTCACATGACTGGCTCTATGATGAACTTGGTTACAAATAACAGTATAGAAGACAGTGATATGGATTCAGATGATGAAATTATAACACTTTGCACAAGTTCCAGAAAAAGAAATAAATCCAAATGGGATGTGGATGATGAAATCCTGCAGTTGGAAACACCGCCTAAGTACCACACCCAGATTGATTATGTCCACTGTCTTGTACCAGACCTCCTTCAGATCAATAACAATCCATGTTACTGGGGAGTTATGGATAAATATGCAGCTGAAGCTCTGCTAGAAGGAAAACCAGAGGGTACCTTTTTACTTCGAGACTCAGCACAGGAAGATTATTTATTCTCTGTTAGTTTTAGACGTTACAGTCGTTCTCTTCATGCTAGAATTGAACAGTGGAATCACAACTTCAGTTTTGATGCACATGATCCTTGTGTCTTCCATTCTCCCGACATTACTGGTCTCCTGGAACATTACAAGGACCCAAGCGCCTGCATGTTCTTCGAGCCGCTCCTATCCACTCCTCTAATTCGGACTTTCCCCTTCTCCCTGCAGCACATTTGCAGAACAGTCATTTGTAACCGTACAACTTACGACGGCATCGATGCACTTCCGGTTCCTTCCTCTATGAAGTTATATCTAAAGGAATACCACTACAAATCAAAAGTTAGAGTACTCAGGATTGATGCGCCAGAGCAACAGTGCTAGGAAAGGTTAGAGCGTGGAGATTGCACACATTTTCGTTTAATCTTTTATTTTTCTTATGCCGTTCTGAATTTTTCTACAAAGGCAGTTAGAGTCCAAAACAAAACTCTAAATTTTACTTCCAGATCAGTTTATTTTTCTTATGATGTACTAATTGTTATAATAGATATTTTTAAGCAAGTGTTCGGATTTGTTTTTACCATGCAAATTGTATACTTTCCTTAATTTATAGACGGTCCAGGAATATTTGAAATTTGAAGGCATTGCAAATACATTTGAATATTCTGTATTTTTCTTTAAAAATAATCTTTTTTCCTACACGTAAAATATTTTGCTAATCTATACCATGAGTATTCCTGTACAACAAAAGTTTCCCTGTCATTTTTCATTTTAGAATTAATCAGTAAATATATCATTAATTCACACATTATAATGTAATTAACTTTTTTTTTTTTTTTTTTTTTTGGTCTTTTTGAACACAGTGTCTCCTTGTAGCTCCGGCTGTCCTGGAACTTGCTTTGCAGACGAGGCTGGCCTTGAACTCACAAAGATCCACCTGCCTCTGCCTCCCAAGTGCTAGGATTAAAGGCGTGCGCCACCATGCCCGGCGAACGTAATTCACTTTTATAATTTGCTAATAAGAATGTTAGTTAACCCAACAGTGTTAAGTGAAAATTCATATGTTTTCATTTTAAATATTAAACAGGGTTAAGTTCTTTTATTAATGTGGTCAGTGAGAAATGAACTTTGACGTTCTAAGGGTACATTTATTCTACAGTATGGCAGAATCGTTTGTTACTTCTGAATAGATCTTCCTCTCAACCTGGAAGAGCTAAATCATCTTCACAATATAAGTTATTCCTTTCTTAGGGGAAGTTTTATAAGACAGAAATACTGGTCTTGGAAGTTTATAGTTGCTAAAATACTAAGATTTTTCAGTATTTATGAACTGTTATACCTGCTTAGCTCTTTTATATTAACTGTTACTTTGGCAGAAATACAGTTTCTAAACTCCAAATTTCCGCTGGTAACCAAAGAGTCCCTAAGGAACTTTTTATTATTTTAAACTGAATTTAAAAATTCAAGAGTAAACATTGAGCTCAGTATTTAGGAAGCTTAATACTGCTTTTGGTCTTCACATCCCAGATAATTATTCCTGTCTTCAGAATTAACATGTCTTTAATATAGTTTCAAAAAAAGAGAAGGCAGGCTAGAGAGATGGCTCAGTAGTTAAGAGCACTGACTGCTCTTCCATTGGCCCTGGGGTGCTTCCCAGCACCTACTTGGTGGCTAACAACAGTCTGTAACTCCAGTCCCATGGGATTCAACACCCCGTTCTAGCCTTTTCGGGCTTTGTGTGACACACATGGCGGTTATATACATGTAAGACTTTCATTCACAAAAATCCAACAATAAGAAGGCATTTTATTAGCTATATGATATACTTGACAATAGGACAAAAATCATGTTTCAGATTTACCATCTCAAGGATAGGTCAGTATTTTTAGAAACAACATTACCTAGTGAAACTAATAAGAAAGACCAATGGAATGATATATAATTTCCTTTTTTTTTTTTTTTTTTTTTTTTTGGTCTTTACCAGGCTGGCCTTGAACTCACAAAGATCTGCCTGCCTCTGCCTCCCAAGTGCTAGGATTAAAGGCGTGCGCCACCACGCCCGGTGATACATAATTTCTTCCCTCAGTGACTAGACCCATTGCCTAGTTTTATTTCTGGTTTTAAAAATGGCATGTACAAATATTACTTTGTTTGGTTGTTTGGTTTAGTGTCTCACTGTGTAGCCTAGGCTGGCCCCTTTATTCGAGATCCTCTGACCTCAACCTTACCCTCCTGAGTTCTGGGATTACAGATTGCTTGATGTTAGTTCAGCTATCTTAAACTTGCTTCTACTTGGATTGAAAGAACTTTGACTCATCAATTTCCAAGTTAGAACAAATGTTGCTTGTCAGGCATGACAAGGTGCATGCCTATAATCCCAGCTCTTGGGAAGCAGAGGTAGAAAGATTGCTGCAAGTGCATACATACATACATAGTGACACCTTGTCTCAAAAAAAAAAATGTTTCTTAGTTCCTTTTGTGGTTGTGTTGAGTTAGCCTTTCTCTGGTTTGCAGTGCTGTTAAAATAAAGATGGCATTCTTCAACCATAGGTTTAGCTGAGCATGGTAGCTCATGCCTGTAATCCCAGAATTTGGTAGGCTAAGGAACAAGGATTGCCATGAGTTCTGGGACAGTCTGTGCTACAAAATGGGACCCTGTATCAACGCCTTCCTCCAAAAAAAAGAAACCAATAACTTTAAATTTTTCAGCAGCTAAAAAATAAAATGGGAAAATCTGTTACCATTCTCCTCTAGCATTTTTTTCTCAGTGGTCTAAAAACTGTCATGGTCTCTGCAAGAGGTAGCCACAAAGGACAGACCTCTTGTAGCTATGATGAGGCTCAGAACATCGATTCCAGTGTCAGGATAAATATCCCTTCTAAAGATGATAGTGACCTTTTCGAAAGTAGAAGTGTCTCCTACTACCTCATCTTTACTGTGACACTGTTGTAGATCACTGATGCCCTTTTTTTTTTTCCCTCAGTCTTTTTCGAGACAGGGTCTGTAGCCCCAACTGGCCTGAAACTCCCAAAGATCCACCTGTCTCTGCCTCCCCGAGTGCTAGGATTAATGGCGTGCGCCACCACGCCCAGCACTGATGCCCATCTTATTAACCAGTAAAACTTGTCCTTCATAGCCGTCTTTGGTGAAAGAAAATTTATAGTGTGGTAAGACTTCACTCATAACCATAACTTTGTATCAGAATTTGATAAGATTTTTCTGTTTCTGTGAAACAATTATTTTAAATATTTTTCTTTTAAAAGTAACTTTTTATCAGTATAGAAATACCTAAGGAATGACTAGCTTATGAATATTCTGTTAATGGTTAGTTTTATACAGAAAAGTGAAATACAATGTCTTTTATAGTGGTAAAAATTAGTGTTTATATGAAAGTCAGGATCTAAGTAGCTTTTCATATAATTCAAATGGATTGCTTCTGATGTATTTTCTCTTTTTAATTTTTTTCAATTTCAAAGTATTAACAATTTTAATATTTTCAAAATACTGCCATATGTGTAGCTTTGAAGTGCATATTAAAGAGAATAAGGAAGACACTCATTTACTGTGAAATGATTTGTATCTTTCCTTTGGTACCTGCTACAATGAAAGGAAAAAGAAATTTGGAAAGTGGAGATACAAAGACTTGGGAAGGGAGTGATTGACTGTGAAGGACAAAGAAAGGAGTAAGAGTTTCTTTAAAGTATTCAGGGATTACCCCTTCCCTGTGTTTTTATGGGGATATCAGTATTCAAAAACTCCTCAAAATGTTTAAAATATATTCATTAGATTAAATAAAGTAAATAAATTTTAAGAATTTAAGGAAATATAAATTAAGTACAAAATTTTGTAACTAAATTGAATGCCTGGAACATTTAAGAAGTGTCATTTCCAGTTGAAGAGTATTCAGTATGGTGGAACTTTGTAGGATTTACTGGTAAGAGAGTATGGCACTAAAAGAAACAAGATAAAACATTGAAATTAAGAATGTAGGCATTACCTCTGGGAAAAGCCTTGATAGTGAAAGGGAACTTGATTGATAATAGCTAGTCTGGACCAGACACTTAACTGCTTTGAGACTCATTCTATGCTAATCATGAAATTAACTTGACTTTCATATTTTTATCTGAGGCTTTTCAAGACATACCTCGTGCTCTTTCTTAAACCTGTAACATCCTGAGTCATGCCATAATTCCTGAAATATGCTGAATGGATTTCTTTAGTTTCCGTGAGCAATTTTCTATGAAGAGTCATGTGAATTTTCTTTTATATAACCATGCCATTCACCTAAATAATTCATAAAGGGACTATGTTAATTTAAGGGGAGACCTAACAGATTAAAGGAAGCTTTTAGTCGGCCTGTGGCTAGATTTATTGATTTGGTGATCAGACGTGTTTTCCTTCCTGAATTTTCAGCTAATGGCTGTGGTCAAAGAATGACTTTCAGTTAAAGTTTTGACTTATTATAAATAATATAAAGAGTGTCTTAGTAATTATAAATCCTTTAAAAAGTAGAATAAATGTGGCAAATAGGACTCATCATCTTTTTATAAGAAAAACATAAACCTTTATCATTTATTCATAGACTAAAGCCATTAAGATAAATTATCAACTTCCTGTCTCTGAGGTTTGGATCATTTTATAGATCCATGTAATACAGTACTTCCTTCCTGTGAAACAAAAGCCTTGAGATATCTTAGCCTCTTCATTAAAAATATTTCTTGTCACTTTTAGCTGTAATCAGAATCCAACAGACAATGGTATTTTTGTTTTGGCAGGGCAGATTTCACAGAATTGAGACATTCCTGGAGACAAAGTATTCAAAGTAGCCTACTTATTGTTAAGTAATGTACTGCCCAAACAAAATATTTTAAGAAGCTTTTTGTGTCTACTTTGGTGAAGAAAAAAAAAACTTTTATTTAAAACAATTAGTTTTATATTTTTTATTTCTAAAAAACAAAGCACAAAGGATCTTTCATTACTAATGGCCTATTAACAGGTGAACACTCCTGCAGGTCTACCTATATACAATCTAATACATTAAAACATTGGGCATAAAATGAAGATAATTATTTTCAAAGGTTGGCTCTTACATAGAATAAGTAAAAAAAAAAAAAAAAAAGAAAGAAAGTAATGGAGTTGGGCATGGTGGCACATGCTTTTAATCCCAGCATTTGGGAGACAGGCAGGTAGATAGATGATCTTGAGTTGAGGGAAGCCTGATCTACATATGGAGTTCCAGGCCAACCTGGTCTATATAGACCTTGCTCAAAAAAAAGTAGAAAAATAGAAAGTAAAAGTTATCCAGTTGAAATGAAATTAAGTTACAAAAGTACAAGCTAAAGTTTGTAATTTATAATATTGACTAGATTGTTCAGTCTTAAATCCTTTTGCTTTTGTGTCCTATAAAATGTAGGTACTGTTCCTTATTTTCCTGAAGGTTAATTCTTCAGCAAGAAGTATCCCTTGGAGCATACTTGAAAATAATTGCTGAGCATCTATATTCAGTACTAATTGAGCAGGTTTTCAAACTATCCCCGTAGTGGAATTGTGAAAAATCACACTCAGTTCTGCTAGTCTTTTAATGACTTTCTTGGCTTGATCTGACAGTAATAGTACAATATGGATTTATGATTTAAGCTCTACAATTAAGCAATTGCAATTTCCTCCTGCCTTTCATAAGGTCTGTGTAAACTGATGTTTGCTTTATCTGATAAGTTTATTACATTTGCAGAAAATAATCGTTTTTGCCATGGTTTTAATCAAATCTAAGTTTTCAGACTCAAGAGCCATGGTGTAAAACTTAAGGAAGTTAGTTTATACTAATTATATTGGCTTTGCTAGAATTGGATAAATTCTGTATAAGCCAAGTAT
Organism: Rhizomys pruinosus; assembly: GCA_009823505.1. Classification (NCBI taxonomy): domain Eukaryota; kingdom Metazoa; phylum Chordata; class Mammalia; order Rodentia; family Spalacidae; genus Rhizomys; species Rhizomys pruinosus. The sequence goes on from VZQC01012778.1 coordinate 144,415, forward strand.
GAACTACATGAATATACAAGTTTAGTAATTTCACAAAGCCATGTTGTCAAGCATGGTGTATGACCCACTCCATATTCCAAAAGAAACAATTTCCACTTTCTAATCTTGACAAATGTTTTGTGTGTTTAATTTGATGAGAATAAATTTTCACTTAATTAAATCATATTTGAAATCCAAAAGCTTTGTTTTTTTCTTTTAAAGATTTATAAATGTGGGACTGGCCTAGCCGTTAAGAGCGCCAACTGCTCTTGCAGAGGACCCGGGTTCCATCCCCAGCACCCACATGGCGGATGAAAACCATCTTTAACTCCAGTTCCAGGGGAGTCCAACACCCTCTTCTGACCTCCGCTGCATTGCACGACACGGGTGCACAGACCTACATGCAGACAGTACATTCATACACATATGAAAATAAAATAAAAAAAAAACGATTTATATATGTGTGTTTGAGCTCAGGAGCACACCACGGTTCATATGCTGAAATCAGAGGCCAATTTTGGGGGAGTCTCCACTTTGTTTTTGAGGCAGGGTCACTCCTGTTTCTCTGCCTCCACCTGACCATAGGGATTACAGATGCTGGCTTTTATCTAGCTTTTATGTGGGTTTGATGGGTTGCACTCAGGTGGTCAGGCTGTGCTGCAACCCTGTTTACCTGCTGAGCTGTTTTGTTTTTTTCAATTTTTTAACTATTGTTATTGGAGGGGAGGTATGTCACATTCTGGGTGTGGGGGGGTCAGAGGACAATTTGTGGAGTTGGTTGTCTCTACCTTTATCTTGGTTCCAGGGATCAAACTCAGATTGTCAGGCTTGCACTAAGGACTTTAACCTGCTGACCCATGTTACTGGCCTCTATATTCAAAAGTTTGAAAGGAGAAACTGAAAATTGTGTATTCTAAATACTGTTTACATTTCTGCTTTCGGTTTGGAGTCTTTCAAAAGCAGAGGCTAAGGTGCAATTTGTTGCATAAGATTAAACACTTTAACGCAGGGCGTGGTGGCACATGCCTTTAATCCTAGCACTTAGGAGGCAGAGGCAGGCAGATCTTTGTGAGTTCAAGGCCAGCCTAGTCTACAGAGTGAGTTCCAGGTCAGCTGGGGCTACAGGGAGACCCCCTGTCCTCAAAAAAGACAAAAAAAAAAAAAAAAAAAGTGAGGGCTGGGGGGGGGGGGTGGGTGGGGGGAGCGGGGGGTGAGGGTGGGAGGGGGGAAAGGTTGGGGCGGGCGGGGTGGATTAGGGGATGGGGGGCCTGGGGGGGGAGGGGAGATTAGGGGGGTGGGGATTAAAGACTTTAAAGAGGGAAGGGCAAAAAAAAAAAAAAAAAAAAAAAGCCGGGCGCGGTGGCACACGCCTTTAATCCTAGCACTTGGGAGGCAGAGGCAGGTGGATCTTTGTGAGTTCAAGGCCAGCCTGGTCTACAGAGTGAATTCCTGGACAGCTGGGGCTACAGAGAGACCCTGTCTCGAAAAGACCAAAAAATAAAGAGGAAGGGACCAGGAGGTAAGGAATGCTTCACATTGTAAGTCCAACACCTATGAGGGGCTGGTAGAGTTAGGCAGTGTAGATCAGAAAATAGAAGATGGTAGTCTCCAGGGTAATTATCAAGAGAGATGGCTTAGCGATTAAGAGCGCCAACTACTCTTGCAGAGGACCCGGGTTCAATCCCCAGCACCCACATGGCTAAGAACTGTCTTTAGCTCCAGTTCCAGGGGAATCCGACGCCCTCTTCTGACCTCCACGGCACTGCACGACACGGGTGCACAAACCTACATGCAGACAGTACATTCATACACATACAAAACAAAAAACATCCTCCAGCTTTGGTACTGGCTAGTTGCATGGAAAACAAATACCTAAGTTATCACAAACACATGGGCCAGAACTACACAGTAAGTTGAGGCACTCTGCCTTGGATATATTTTTGGCCAAGCTACTTTCATGCAATATTTTATGTATATAAGTGTAATGCAGTACCCACGCAGGGCAGAAGAGGACATCAGATCCCCTGGACCCGGAGTTACAGCCCTTGTTAGCCCCCCATGTGGGTGCTGGGAATGGAACCCGAGTCCTCGGTCAGAGCAGTCGTGCTCTTAGCTGCCGGGCCATCTCTCCAAATGCCCCAAGCAATATTCTAAGACCTGAATTGATGCAAAAAATGATGAGCAGGATAGCAAATTTTTAAGTCCAGGCCAACCATACTCGGTTCTTCCTGTTCTGTGAGGCTTCAATGTTTCCAGAAAACACTGATGATTCACTTCTTCCTTTGAGATGGACCCTCCAAGTGGTGTTTTCCACAAATTTTGTGCTTTTCCAAAGTTTGTCTATTGCTCCTTTTTCAGTATGGAAATTGCACGCTGAGGGGAACAAAGAAACACAAGTAGCAATATCAGTTTTAGTGTTTTATATTTAAAGACAAAGACGTGCATATACACGTGACTGCATACGGTTATCACCTTTAAGTAACAGTTTTTTGAGAGCTGTGCCAAACTTCAGGGCCTGGCAACAAGCACTCGTTTATTTACAAATGAACATGCGCCTTACATATGACACGCATCTAAATCCCAGCAGTTGGAAGGCAGGTGAGTTCCAGGCCTGCCTGGGCTTCATACCAAGATACTGTACACAGGCACACGAAAAGAAAACGTGAGAAGAGGGATTGATGAGGAACATGCTGCCAATTTTAGCAAACATTCGTCTGTCAAACCATTTTCAAAGTCTTCCCTTTCCCTCATTTTTTTTTTTTTTTTTTCTTTTCTTTTTTTGAGACAGGGTCTCCCTGTAGCCCCAGCTGTCCTGGAACTCACTCTGTAGACCAGGCTGGCCTTGAACTCACAGAGATCCGCCTGCCTCTGCCTCCCAAGTGCTAGGATTAAAGGCGTGCGCCACCACGCCCGGCTTCCCTCATCTTTTAACTCTTAATTTGGCCAAGTGCTAGGATTAAAGGCGTGCGCCACCACGCCCGGCTTCCCTCATCTTTTAACTCTTAATTTGGCCAAGTGCTAGGATTAAAGGCGTGCGCCACCACGCCCGGCTTCCCTCATCTTTTAACTCTTAATTTGGCCACTTCGGTCAGAGCCCCCTGGTCAGAACTGGACACCCAACCGGCTTTGGAGCTCGGGTGCAAAAATCGTTGAGCGTAAGGAACCCAAAACCTGCTTTCAAGCCCAAACTAGCGATTTCCGCCCGGCTGCCTTGAACATCAGCCTAAATTTATCCACCCAGAGAAAACCGCCTACACACGGCCACGCGGCCGTGCCCGCAGTTCCACCGGGATGCCCGCAGGGGGCGTAAGGCCAGCTGAACGACCGGAACCGGGCGGGGCGGGGCGCGCGGCCTTCCGAGCGGATAGGGCCGGGAGGGCGCTCGCACTTCCTGTTCCGGCGCCCGGAGGATACGTGCGTCGCTGGAGCCGCTGTCTGTCGCTTCTCCGCTGGGCAATTCTGTACTCGTTTCTCGGGGCTCTTCGACGCTACAGCGCCGCGCTGCGGGCTCGGATCTTACCGGGTATGGCTGCTTTGGCGCTGGCGGGGTCGCGCGGTGGGCCGCGGGTGTGGCGGGCGGGAGACGGAGGGTAGAGGGCGGAACTTAAGAGTCCTCGGTCTCTCCGGCCGCGGGCTCCCGGGGGACAGGCTGGCGGCTCGGTCCTGGCCAGCCGCCCCGGCTCTCCGGCCTTCCTGCCGAGGCCCAGGCGGCGGAGCAGGCAGACGTCGCTCCGTGGGGTTCCGGGGCACCCGTAGGGCCTGGCTGGGGGCGGGGCGGGCGCCGGCGCCTCTCCCCCACCCTCCTGGCGGCTGGACCCGCTTGGAGGCCAGTTCGCTCTGGTTGATTCCCGGACTCCCTTTGTTCCCTTGACCCTTAGGGCAGCTTTTCTCGCGCCCTTAGCCCTAACCCACCTTCGCTATCCTACCGCCGCTAATTTTTAATTTAAAAAGCAGGTGAGGGAGGCCCGAATCAGCCGTCCGAGAGTGTCGGGTGCTTGATAATTCGCAGTGTAACAAAGTTCTTGCTTCTAATGGAGTAATTACAAATACATTAGCGGACTCCCATGTTAAAACGCGTGAAGCGCGGGAGGTGGTGGCGCACGCCTTTAATCCCAGCACTCGGGAGGCAGAGGCAGGCGGATCTCTGAGTTCAAGAGCAAGTTCAGGCCAGCTGGGGCTACGAGGAGACCCTGTCTCAAACACACACGCACACACAAACACAAACCCGCGAGAATCGCGGAGTGACGTTCCGCTTTTTGTAGGGTTTTGGAGCATTTGAGATACATGGTAGCCTAAGTAACTGAACCATTTCCTTCTCCGCCTTGAAAACCAAGAGTAAAAACCAATGTTTTTACTATTACTAAAGTTGAAGTATCAAACTAGACTCCAGAAGAAATCTTACAGCCTTCTAATAGGGGGAAATATGTGAACCCCTGTGGTTGTAAATAAAGGCCTGTTTTGAAGGCAAACCCTCATTGCAGAGGTGGCCTTCGGAAATATTTCGCCTAGTCTTTGTTTAGTAGTTCTTTTGGTAGGAAGAGTAGAAATTGTTCTCGTTCCTGATATGTAGGAGCCACTGTATGCAAAAGTGATGCGTTTCAGAAACTTCTGATTCCAGTTTGGAGGGCTGAAATGTTTATTTTAATTCCAAAAGTCATAATGCCGATCCTCGGAGCCAGTACATTTTAGAATTCAGGAATCTTTGGATTTCATATTTTAGTAGCACCGCCTAAAATCAAAAGATTTTTTTTTTAGTGTTTGCCCTATGCCACACAGTGACTTAAGAGACTTATTCGTTTATTTATATATAAGTCTCAGCAAATCCGTGTGGTGGATCCTATATTTATTTACCTTTACATGTGAGATTTGGAGAGTTGGGTTTGTCTGCAGACCAGCCAGGCAGTCCACTGTTAGTTAGCTTTACACTGTGTGTCCACATACAAAGAATTGGTATTTGTTCCTTATCCACTATTTTCAAAGCCCCTATGCAGTCTTACTGATGAAGAAACTGAAGTTGATTCAAGTAATCTGTTCAGGGAATGTATTCCAACCCTTATTTTCCAAGACCTCTGCTGAAACTTTGATGTTGCTTTCTTGCTGTATTCCAACCAGTCTGAACTGCCTCTGCTTCCTTGAAGATTGCGTCTTGTCTGGCCTCCCTCACAGTTGTACTCAACTGTTCTCCCCTAGAGTCCAGAGGCACAACTGCCAGGACTGTCCATGCCATGCATTCAATTCCCTCAAGCCCAACAGGTTCCAGTAGATAGGTAAATTAGGAGAGATATTACTGGGAATTTAAAATGTTGGAAAATTTTCCATACCGTTTTTAGTTGCCCAATGTAAAAAAGGGGGGGTATATAATCTGATAAATTAGACAGTACTAAAAACTAGCAGAGTCTAATTCAGAATTTGCTTGTAGTACAATACATACCATCATCCTCACCCATCCTAAAGAGATGAGCACAAAAATCCTACTGGGTCCTGTGCTTCTGCTATCAGTCGAGCTAGCCAGGAGTTAGAACTTTACAGGTTGAAAAGTGGCTTTTCATTAAAAAGCTTGAAGAGAACTGATACTTGGGTTTCTTAGTGCAGGCTTTCCTTTTGTTTATTATCTGCCACTTTCTGCTGGCCCCCTTAAGTATCGCTTGCTGCTTGTTGATAGTAATTCATGGATTTCAGCTTTCTTAAGCTTTGGATGATTGAATTACTATGTTTACCCTAAAGACCATAGAACTTATTAAAATGTTTTATTCTTACAGTATGTCAAAAGAAATTTATGCTGTAAAATTTTCATTTTTTTTACCCCTCAGAAAACAAGTACATTTCAGGTGAAAATAGTTTCCTGTTTGAGCTACAGTCTTCCCTGAGTTTGTGGCCTGGGCTGGCCTCACTCCTGGTTCTCCTGTCTTGGTGACAAGGCTTCCCAGTTGTTAGAGTGTAGATACGTACCAGCTTACCCAATATTATTAAAAACATGCTTGGAGAGATGGCCTAGCAACCGCTCTTGCAGAGGACCCAGGTTCGATCCCCAGCACCCACATGGCGGCTGAGAACTGTCCATGGCTCCAATTCCAGGAGAACTCCAGTTCCAGGGGAATCCTATGCCCTCTTCTGACCTCCGCGGCATTGCACCACACAGGTGCACAGACCAACATGCAGACAGTACATTCATACACATAATAAATAAATAAATAAATAAGTTTCTGGGGAGAAAAAAAACATGCTTGGTAGTAAACTTTTTTGACGTCGAAGTTACATTTACCTCATCTTGATTAGCATGGTTTAGATGTTTTGGAATAGCTTTTGAAAAAAATCTAGGTATTTATGCAACTTTGTTTAAGTTGTGGGGTTTTTGTTTGGGGTGTTTTTTTTTTTTTGTTGTTGTTGTTGTTGTTGTTTTCTTCATTGAAAGTATACCCTAGAGAGCAAGCCCTCCCACACTGGAATGGTTCCACTTAGCATGAACAGTTTATTCTTTCCAAGCATTGCTTTTCTGAGCAAATAGGACAGAAACTGACCTCTACTTGTTTCTGATTTTTTTTTTCTTTTTGTCATCGCAGAAAAATGGTTTTGAAAATCTGATTAGCAAGGATATTTGAGACTGAGTCACTTTTTTTTATTTGAAGCTCCAGAGTTAATGTGAATCTTGATATGTTACACTTTGTTTTAGAAAAGTTTGCCCTGTTTAGAAAATGTCAGTCTTATGTAGACTTTATCATGTGTTGATAATTTTTTCTAGCATTAATCCTTACTACTGTGTGATGTAATGTTTTTAGTGTAAAACCAACCTTAACATTGGAGTAAGTGGATTTTCAGTTTTACTTGTGTAGGTCAGTGTATCTGTGTGACCACAGGCTAGAGGAGGTAACTCCCTTGGAGCTGGAGTTAACTGGCGGTTGTGAGCTGCCTGATGTGGGTGCTGGGAACTGAATTCTGCAAAAGCAGTACATGCTGTTAAGCACTCTTCTACTCTCCACCCCCCTTTTGTTCTTTTTCCACACACCCCCCCCCTTTTAAACTCTCCTTAATTTTTATTTTATATGTGTGAAGTGTCTGCATGTGTGTGTAATGCATGCAGTGCCAGCAGAGGCCAGGGGAGGGTGTTGGCTCTTCTGGAACTAAAGTTACAGCTGGTTGTTAGTTGTCAAGAACTGAATCCAGGTCCTGTGGAAGAGCAGCCAGTTCTCTCAGCTGCTGAGCCGTCTCTCTGATCCCCCAGGAGTTATATATATATATTTTTTTAATAAAGAAGAATTAGAGCAGTTATGTCTTAGGCTTCACAATCTTTTCCTTTATTGTTCCTCATGAAAATTATAATTAAAAATAAAATGTGGGAAATTATAATATGGCTCAATATGTTCATCTAACTTTTTTTTCTTCATCTAATTAATTCTTAGCAATAGGTCAAAGGAGAAAAGCTGAGATAAACTCATTAGATACTGAAAGATCTTCCAAAATAATTGAGTGCCTTGGGGCTGGAGAGATGGCTCAGCAGTTAAGAGGGCTGACTGCTCTTGCAAAGGACCCAGGTTGGATTCCCAGCACCCACATGGTGGCTAAGAACCGTCTTTAACTCCAGTTCCAGGGGAATCTGATGCCCTCTTCTGACCTCCGCAGCACTGCACGACATGGGTGCACCTACTTACATGCAGACAGTACACTCAGACACATTTAAAAAAAATTTTTTAATGGAAAAAATTGAGTGTCTTGTCCCCTTTTTTTAGCTAGCAAAACAGGAATAAATATATAGAGGAATGGGGTCCATATAAAAACTTGCTCTTTTTTTTGTTGTTGTTTTTGTTTTTGTTTTTGTTTTTGTTTTTGTTTTTTTTGAAACAGGGTCTCCCTGTAGCTCCAGCTGTCCTGGGACTCACAGAGATCCAAGTGCTGGGATTAAAGGTGTGTACCAGGACTGGAGAGATAGCCTAGTGGTTAAGAGCGCCAACCGCTCTTACAGAGGACCCGGGTTCGATCCCCAGCACCCACATGGCGGCCAAGAACCGTCTGAAACTCCAATTCCAGGAGAACTCCAGTTCCAGGGGAATCCGACACCTTCTTCTGACCTCTGCGGCATTGCACAACACGGGTGCACAAACTTGCATGCAGACAGTACATTAATACACATACAGAAATAAATAAAATTAAAAAAATATAAAGGTGTGTACCACCACACCTGGCCAAAAACTTGCAATTTTTTTTTTATCTCAAACTAAAAATAATAATACCGGTCGTGATGACCCACACCCTTAATCCCAGCACTCAGGAGCAGAGGCGGGCGGATCTCTGTGAGTTCAAGGCCACCCTGGTCTACAGAGCGAGTTCCAGGCCAGCTAGGGCTACAGGGATACACTGTCTCACAAACACCAAAATAAAAGAAAACATCATCACTATACTGCTATTATTATTTAACCTTTTACATTTGGGAGTCCTTGCTTAGGCAAAAGAAAAGAGCTGCTGGTATTGGGGAAAGGAGGTAAAACTGTTACCTGGATACCCCAGAGAATCAGCCAAAAAACTTTTGGGGATACAGTAATCCAGTACTGTCGTGGCGCACACCTTTAACATTAGTCTCCTTGTTCGGGAGGCAGAGGCAGGCAGATCTCTGAGTTCAAGGGCAGCCTGGTCTACAGAGTGAGCTCCAGGCCAGCTGGGACTAAATGGAGTAAAGGGAGACCCTGTCTCAAAAGGACATATATATAGATAGAGATATATAGATATATATCATATATGAATAACCAGCTAAGGAAACAATGAAAGGCCAGGCTTGGTGGTGCATGTCTTTAATCCCAGCACTTGAGAGGCTGAGACAGGTAGGTCGCTGGGCCAGCCTGGTCTACATAGTGAACTCTAGGCCAGCTACGACTAAAGAAAGGGAGACCCTGTCTCAGAGAGAGAGGCCAAAGAGCCAATTTACCTCCACAAGAAAAGGTGATAGAAATCTCTTCAGAAAGAACTGTGTAGAAGAGGGGCTAGAAAGATGGCTCGGCTAAGTGCTGAGCACTGGCTGCTCTTGGACTTGGGTTCAGTTCCCAGCACTCACAGCTGACAACCATCTGTAACTCAGTTCCAGGAGATCTGACCTCTGTGGGAATCACACAACATGGGTGCACTTATGTGCAGGCAATCTACACATACACATTAAAAATAAAGATTTTAAATATATATATATTTATTTAGGGGAATGGGCAAAAAGTCAAGATGGAGCCAAGTGGTACGCACCTTCAGTGCCAGCACTGGGGAGGCAGAGGCCGTCTACTCTCTGCGTTTGAGACCGGCCAGGGCTACGTATTGTATTCCAAGCCAGCCAGGCTACACAATGAGGCCCTGTTTCCAGAAAGAAAAGAATGAGAGAAGAGAGAGAAAGAAACATACTGAGACTGTTTATGAAAGGAGAGAGTACAGCAGGCATGATGGCACAGGTCTTTTAATCAAGGCAGGGAGGTTTCTGAGTTTAAGACCAGCCAGGGCAACATAGACTTCTGGGGAGGGGATGGGGGAGAGGGGAGGTAGACAGTAAGAGAAAGAAGCAAAGTAAATGTCCAGACATACCTGTACCTTGTTCTTGGATGAGATCTGACATTTTAAATACATCGGCTGTCTCCTAGAGTCATCAGTAAACCCATTTCCCACAGGACCAAAGTTCTTTTTGTTTTTACAAGATCACCTGTAAAAAGTAAATATGAACATCTGAAAAAATACAGGGTAGGTAGCACTGTTTGTTTAAAATGTAAAGGTACACTGATTTGAGTGCTTGGGGGCTGGAGAGATGGCTCAGTGGATACAAAGCACTGACTGCTTTTGCAGAAGACTGGGTTCAATTCCCAGCACCCACATGACAGCTAACAACAATCTGTAACTCCAGTTCCAGGGGATCTCATGCCCTCTTTTTGAATCTCTGGAGGAAAACTCTTGAGCCCCTCCCCTGCTTGGCAGCAATTACCCTGTTCTTCCTTCTGCTGTAAACAGGTGACATAGGGAACGTGCCAGTCTGCAGTAAATATTCAGGGAATACTATTGGTCAGTAGTAGCAATAGAATGTGTTAAACATATCCAGGTAATTGAGAAGTGCTAGACTATTTAGAATTAAATTTATTACAATTTTTTGTGTGTGTGGCTTTGAGACAGGATCTCCCTGTAGCCCCAGCTGTCCCGGAACTTGTTATATAGACCAGGCTGGCCTTAAACTCACAGAGATCTGTCTGCCTCTGCCTCCCTAGAGCTGAGATTAAATGTCTGTACCACCCACCACGCCTGGCTGAAAAGATCATTTTGTACTGGAGAGATGGCTCAGCTGTTTAAGAGCAAATACTACTCCAGAGGACTGGAGTTCAGTTCCCAGCAGCCACCTTGCACAGCTCTCAGTGCCTGTAACTCTAGCTCCTGGGCATCTAACACCTCTGGCTTTCTCAGGCACCTGCACTCATGTGCACGCACACATGCCTACACACCTACCCCTCCAGTTCCAGGGGATCCGGTACCTTCTCACCTCTTGGTAGGGTACTTGCGTCACATGCACAAAACCTGGATTCTATCTCTAATACTGCAATCACTCAATAAAATAAAAATTGATGCTAGGCATGGTGCTATATGCCTTTAATCCCCGCACTCTGGAAGCAGAGGCAAGCTTAACTTGAGTTTGACACACACAAAAAAAGGGGGGTAAAAAAAAATTTATGAAAGTGGTCCAATGATGGCAGTATATTCACAGAAAACAGAAATATGAATAGGGCATTAAGTTAAAAAGATACAATATCTTCCACTTAAAGAAATGTAAGATGGCTCAGTGGTTGAGTGCCAAGGACTATTGCAGAGGACCTGGGTTCGATTCTTAGCACCCACATGGCGGCTAAGACCTGTCTTTAAGCCAGGTGTGATGGCGCATGCCTTTAATCCTTAAATCCCAGCACTCAGGAGGCAGAGGCAGGCAGATCTCAGTGAGTTTCCAGGCCAGCCTGGTCTACATAGTGAGTTCCAGGTCTGCAGGGAGAAATGTGTGTGTGTGTGTGTGTGTGTGTGTGTGTGTGTGTGTGTGTGTGTGTGTGAAATGATAAGTGCTGATTTTGAATTTTTCTTTTGTTCTTTAGGAAAATGTCAGATGAATTTTCGGTAAGTTGAACTTGATACATATTTTTTGTCTTTTAAGAAAACCGTGATCAGAGGGTTGTTATATGCCTTTAATCCCAGCACTCAAGAGGCTATGACAGGAAGATGGTGTGTTCTAGGCTAGCCTGGGCTATATAGTGAGATCTTCTCTCCTCCGCCCCCAGAAAATTAATGATATAATTAATTAAAATTAAAAATAGAGGCTGGGTATGGTGATGTTAATCTTCTGCGCTCAGAGATGGAGGCAAGCTGATCTCTGTGAGATCAATCCCAGCCTGATCTACATTGTGAGTTCCAGGTGAGCTGTGGCTAAAGGAAAATGCTGTCTCAAAAAGACCAAATAAAGCTGGGCGTGGTGGCGCACGCCTTTGGGAGGCAGAGGCAGGCGGATCTTTGTGAGTTCAAGGCCAGCCTGGTCTACAGAGCAAGTTCCAGGACAGCTGGAGCTACAGGGAGACCCTGTCTCGAAAAGAAAAAAAATTTTTATATGTATTAAACTGAATTTAATGGCTTACATAAGTGTCTCAATTGAGGCTGTACTTAACTCTAAAACTGTTTTTGAAACTTGAGAAGTAAAGGCCAGGAGTTACATCTAGATCTTATCTCTAACTTCCATACTCCATTTTATTTATGCAGCACAGAATGACTAGCTGCATTTAGAAAAGTTGAATTTCTTTGGAGACTTTGCACAGTAAAGTTAATATTCAAGGTAATGCCTGAAGTTCTATACTAAAGAATGGCTTCTCAAGTGAGTAGTTTAGTCTTTGAAGATGCCATTGAGGCTTAGAATTCCTGGGTATCATTTATGATTTATATGGGATTTTAAATCGTGTTTGCTTTGACTTGTCTCTGGATAAGAGAGATATGACAGATCTACTTTGTGTTCCAGTTGGCAGATGCACTACCTGAACAGTCCCCTGCCAAAACCTCTTCTGTGAGCAATACAAAACCTGGCCAACCTCCTCAAAGCTGGCCAGGTTCCAACCCTTGGAATAACCCAAGTGCTCCACCTTCTGTGCCATCTGGACTACCACCAAGTGCAACACCCTCCACTGTGCCTTTCGGACCAGCACCAACAGGAATGTATCCCTCTGTGCCACCTAGTGGACCACCACCAGGACCCCCAGCACCCTTTCCTCCTTCTGGACCATCATGTCCCCCACCTAGTGGTCCTTATCCAGCCCCAACTGTGCCAGGCCCTGGTGCCACTGGGCCATATGCCACACCAAATATGCCCTTTCCAGAGCTACCTAGACCATACGGTGCACCCACAGATCCAGCCGCAGCTGGTGCTTTAGGTCTATGGGGATCCATGTCTTCTGGACCTTGGGCACCAGGAATGGGAGGGCAGTATCCCACTCCGAATATGCCATATCCATCACCAGGGCCATATCCCACTCCTCCTCCTCAAGCGCCAGGGGCAGCACCGCCTATTCCGTGGGGCACTGTGCCACCAGGAGCCTGGGGACCACCAGCACCATATCCTGCCCCTGCAGGATCATATCCCACACCAGGACTCTATCCTACTCCAAATAATCCTTACCAAGTGCCTTCAGGACCTTCTGGTGCTCCACCGATGCCTGGTGGTCCCCATGTAAGTGTTCAGTTTGTTTTGTGTTCATTAGAGGCCACATAAACACAGCTTGGAAGGTGGTTTCTCCCCAGTTGTGCTAGAAAATTAGGAAGCTTTTAAAACTAAAAAGGCCCAGGTGTGTTGGCAGGTGCCTTTAATCCCAGCACTCAGGAGGCAGAAGCAAGTGGATCTCTATGAGTTCAAGGCCAGCTCCAGGACACCTGGGGCTCCAGGGACGGATCCGCTCAAAAAGACAAAAAAAAAAAAAAAAAAAAAAAAAAAAAAAAAAAAGCGGGGGGGTGGGGGGTGGGCGGATTATGACTATAACCTGAGTAAATGTCACAGAAGATCAAAGGTGGTATGTGCCTTTAATCCCAGCTCTCCCAAGGCAGGTAGGCAGATCTGTTTGAGGCCAACCTAGTCTACATATCTTGTGTCTAAGCAAACATTTCTACTGCTCAAAATAAAAAGGAAATGGGGCCGGGCGTGGTGGTGCACGCCTTTAATCCTAGCACTTGGGAGGCAGAGGCAGGTGGATCTCTGTGAGTTCAAGGCCATCCTGGTCTACAGAGTGAATTCCAGGACAGCTGGAGCTACAGGGAGACCCTGTCTCAAAAAGACAAAATAATAATAATAATAATAATTTCCAAAGATCCCTAAAAACTTACTGTGATAAGCAGTGTTCTCTGCAGCATCCTTGGGTGAACTCTAAATGCATTTTGTGGGCTGTTTCTTTGGGGAGGGGTCTATAATTCTTGGTATTCTTTTACTGCATCACATCAAAGAGTTTGCTTTTTTTTTTTTTTTTAAGCATGTGGCTCAACAGATTTTTCAGGAACTCAAGACTGTAAAAACTGCTTGATTCATGCAATTCTTGCTGTGAAATTCTTTTTTGTCAGATTCTTAGCACTAAGCCTGAGATTACTCCAGTATGTGTTAGTAATGCTTTATGTTGTACTGCCTACCATGCTGGAGTAGGCTTGACATTTTAGTTGAAGAACCTATCTCAACTGGGTAGAAAAGCACCTTTTAATGAAAAGTATTCTGAGCCAGGTGTGGTGGTGCATGCCTTTAATCTCAGCACTAGAGAAGCAGAGGCAGGTAGATTTCTTGAGTTCCAAGCCAGCTGGGGCAACAGGGAGACCATCTCTCAAAAAGACAACACACACAAAAAGTATACAAAGTATGTCCTATCATGAAAGCCAAGTGAATATCTAGTCAAGATTTCCCTCAGAGAAAAATAATCTGTTAATGCCTAAACCAGCAGATAATAGGTGAAATCTCCATATAAATTAATTAGGCATCCACCTCTGCTACAAAGGGGAAAAATAATCTTAATTCCCTAAAACTTGATTAGTATAACTTTTTTACCATATTTTTAAGCCATAGCAGGACAAACTACATTTGTAAATTCTAGACATTGACTTTTTCTTTTTTTCTATTGCAGTCTTACCATTAAGTTAACAATGGATGAAGAAATGACACTGCTTTTTGAAGTTCATGTAAATGGACATGAACACAGAAGTTGCTGGTTTCGATATTCTTAGAGGACATTCGTGAAAGAACAACCTTTGCACCTCTCAGAAGATACCTGCTTCCTGTAGTGGGTTGTGTAAAACATCATGGAAACAATCATAAAAATACAGAAACAGATCATTGGGATGTGATTTTTATTTGTTTTTCTGTTTTTTTTTGGTTTTTTTTTTTTTAAGTTAAAGTGATTAAGTATATCAAATAGCTGTTTAATAAGATTTGTTAAAATCTAAGAATTAGAATCTACAGCTTAATTGGCAAATTATTGCAAGCATTTTTCTCTAATCCATGCCCTCCCCCCACCCCTGTCCCTGTCCCATCCCTTCAATTGAAAACAGTAATGTAACCGTGGCTCAACATTCTGAGCTCTGCATAAACCTGGGGCTCTTGTTAAATTCTAGATATTTTTTAAACCAGTACTTATCAGATGCCAAGTTCATTAGCCAGCCAGTGTTCATTTTATCCTTGAGTTTTTAGTGAAAACTTCTGATACATTGGTTTGTTTTGTTTTCAACATGAGATATGCAGCACTGAAATCTGCCATTTAGGAAAACATTTGTGTGTTTGTGTGGTACTAGGAGTGGAACCCAGAGCATGCATGCTAGGCAAGCACTCTACCACTGAGCAACACCCCAAACTGCAATTTTTTTTTTTAATCCAAGCCAACATGTATGTAAGTTTAACTATAGAGAATTGTTTATCTCTTTGTATTCTTTAGAATGATTATGAAGGAAAGAACTCTGCTTTGTTTTGAACCCTAGATAAACCCTAGAAATTGCTTCATTTCAATAAGCAGCCATTCCAGAGGCAGCTCTTTGGCTCAGCCCATTCATTCCCTTCTCTCCAGCCCTGCTTCCTCAGTTTTTTAGAAGGAGTACATCCCTTGTTCCTCTCAGATGGAAAAGTGGCACAACAGAGATTTACTGTAACAACATAATGGCAATTATGTTTGGAGAACCTTAAGTCCTACAGATAATGACTGTTCTCTTTGTACAAATTTGAATCAAAATGTATCTGTTCAGAGTCTGGTCAAGCTATGTCATTGTACTGCGTAGATTATCAAATCTGTAAAGTGTCCAAGGCTAACAGTTCTGTATTTGTTGACAGGCAGATAAGTAGACTTGAGTACCATCTTGGAAGAAATTACTTTTAAAAGTGTGACCGTATTGATTAAATGGTTAAGTGTTCATTTTAATTGAAAACGGTCTTGGTAGCTTTTGTGACACCTTGCCTTTAAATCTGAATCAGAGTCTTAGATTTGGAACTGACTTATTTATGAAGTAAAGTTTGGAACTTTTGAATGTATCCATTGGGTTTCTAAAAAATACTGTAAATTAGAACAGTATAGAAAAGATTTCTTTTGGAATTCTGTTTTTACTTTGAAATAAAGTATTGAGTAGTTTTTCTCATCAGTGTCAAGAATGCCAAGTGCTGCCAATTTAACATATTTTTCATGGCTACCTCCTTTTTAGAAAACAAAATGATCGCCTTTGAGAGAAACAACATTGAATCTTTGAGCTGCCATCATTTTAAGATGTTAGAACAAAGTGTTCAGAATTGACAAGAGAAACTAATTTTTTTAGATTAGGAAATCCTTAGTCCTTACACAGTGGCAGAATGGTCCATCCATGTCTCTCCCCACCCCCTTGCTTCTTTGCAAGGGGGTAGCTATCTCTCAGACTCTAGGACTCTTGTCAGAGTAGCCTCAAGTCTACAAGGCAGGTAGCCTATAGAGATCAAAGCTTCAGTTATCAGTCAAAATGAAGATGTCAGTCAAGAGATGGGTAAGATAGGAAAAGGTGTCCACAAAGACACCCCTGTAGTTATTTTGACTGCCCTACAGGGGGGATATATTAGTTTGACTCTGGAAATCTATAATGATGAGACTATTGAGTAAAGGGGAAAAAAAAATCTAAAAGATTAAGGGTTATGAACTCCAAGACTTGAGTACTATTTCCAAAAACATAGGATAACCTTGCTAATGACCCGCCCCACGTGATGGGCTCTGAGTGGTGCTTCTGTTTTAACCCTTTGCTTCCTAGAATTTTACACCTAATATTTGGGGGACTTTTGGGTGGTTGGCATTGAGTTTTGGTTTTGGTTGGTTGGTTGGTTGGTTTGGAGGGATTTATTTTGTTTTTAAAACATTCTCCCTTGTAGCCGGGCGTTGTGGCACACGCCTTTAATCCTAGCACTCGGGAGGCAGAGGCAGGCGGATCTTTGTAAGTTCAAGGCCAGCCTGGTCTACAGAGTGAGTTCCAGGACAGCTGGCACTACAGGGAGACCCTGTCTTGAAAAGACAAAAAAAAAAAAAAAACAGTCTCCCTTGTAGCACCAGCTGGTATGGAGCTCGCTATGTTTACAAGCCTAACCTCAATCTCATAAAGATTTGCCAGCCTCCTCCAGTGCTGGGATTCAAAGTCATGGTCCATCAGTCACAACTTTTTTTTTTTTTTTGCTTTTTTTTTTTTTTTAATAAGAATGGAAATCAAAATAATCAAAGGGCAATTTACTTTTACATGGTTTTCATTTTTTACAGAGCATTTCTTCTGTTTCCCAAAGGGTGGTAAGGTAGAGATACCTATGCAAGTTTTGTGGGTACTAAAGGGCAAAAGATATTTCTGGGTTTAAATTAAAATTATGGAAGGGGCTGGGCGTGGTGGCACACACCTTTAATTTTAGCATTTGGGAGGCAGAGACAGGCGGATCTCTGAGTTCAAGGCCAGCCTGGTCTACAGAGTGAGTTCCAGGCTGGCTGGGGCTATAGGGAGACCCTGTCTCAAAAATAAACAACAAAAAATTTATGAAAGGGGAAAAAAAATTGGTAGCCAAATAAAGGAAAGAATATGGAAAGGGTTTTGTTTGTTTCTAAACCCACAAATGAAGGCCAGCATTGGTTTACTGCTGAAGGCTTTTTTCTTTTCTTTTTTTAATGTGTTTGGTCTTAAAGGAGTACAAATTACAAAATATGCTGAAATATATGGGCAGATGAATTTTTAAATAGAATGTAATTGAGATATGTGGAAGAATGATTTTTTGAAGTTGGAGTCTTGGGTTTTGAAATGTTGAACCCCATGTACTACTTTACAGGAGATGTCAGTCATTCAGGGCTAGGTAGATGTACTTCATTATCCAAGGTCTGCCTGCCTCTGCTCATTTTATTGTCAGTAGAGAATAAGGCCGACAAAAAGGTGAATCCTGCTCTCAAATCACTACAGTGAAGGTTTTTCTAGGAAAAAAAAAATCAGTTTTTTTCATGATCTATATTACCTCTCAAACGAACACTATGTTTTGTCTTCAAATACACAGCTTTTGAAACGGTATAGATTGAAAATAGCTCCGTCTATTCAGTTTCTGGTAAGAGACTGACTGCCTCTTGCATGAGTTGCCCTCAACTTCTCAACAATCTGTGCCAATGTCTTCCTTAACCCTGAATGAAGTAGAGCTAGCTTTGTCAGATGCCAGGGTGACAAGCTCTGGAAGTTATATATTAAGCACAAACCTTGAATGGTTAAAGTTTTGAAAAGCATGAGTTTAAATGAATGAGTAAACTGCTAAGAAAGTGGAATGGCTTTCAGGGAGGACTGACTTCTTACCAAAGCAATGTCACTGAAGACAGATTTTCCCAATTCTGCCAAGGGAAAGAAACGGTAATGGAGCTGTATAGAACACGTGCAGGCTGGCGGGGTGGTGCACGCCTTTAGTCCCAGCACTTGGGGGCAGAGGCAGGTGGATCTCTGAGTTCAAGGACAACTGGGGCTTCAGGGAGACCCTGTCCCAAAAAGCCCCTCCACCAAAAAAAAAAAAAAAATACCAGCTGGCAGAGCATGTCAGGATTGCATTCATGCATATATGTCTGACAGGATGCTGTGCAAGTGATGAAGCAAGTCCCTGTGCTGGAGAGGCTCCTAGCCAATGAGTGGTCTTCCAGAATTTAGTAGTATGCCCATTATCAGCTACCTAGATTAAAAGTATTTGAGGGGCCAGGCATGGTGGCGCACGCCTTTAATACTAGCACTCTAGGAGGCTAGGTGGATCTCTGAGTTCAAGGCCAGCCTGGTCTACAGAGTTCCAGGGCAGCTGGGCTACAGAGAGACCCTGTCTCAAAAAGACCCTCCCCCCCCCCAAAGAAAATGTATCTGAGGATAGCTGTATGTGGAAATTCCAGACCTGTCTTGGGGCATTTTAATTTTTTTTTTTTTTTTTTTGAGACAGGGCCTCCCTGGGGGCATTTTAAAAAGACAAACTGTGTCAAAACTTTTTTTAAAGACTTTGAAGGGTAATGTCAACCATGGAGACTGACAAAGCGTGCGTGCTAAGGAACAGGGTGTTCTTGCGAGATCTTTCCTCTTGAAGATAAAGGCACTTTCTCAGCCTGTCACTGATTAACAGACATTTGTTGCCATTAGTGAACTTGATCTATGTGTGCTCTGTAAAGGTTTTTGTAATATTTTTCTTGAAATTGTGATTTTTTTTTCCATTTCCTTTAAAATGGCAAATATAATGTATGTTACTGTCTATGCATTTTAAGTTAAACTGCCTAAAATGTGATCTGAGACATAACTGTTTATACTATGAGCTGTAAGCAATCAGGAGATGTTAGGTTTCATCACCTGCTGCTGTGTTTGTAAACAGACAAATGTTGCTTTAAGAAGTAATTATAATTAGGATTAGGCTATGGATGTAATACTTGATATTTTTTATGGTAAATTTGTTTGCTTTTTGTGTTATACCTGAAAGCTTTTTCAAGAAATGTATTTTCATGATTTCATGGTCTCTCTGTGTATTTTGTTCTCCAGTTCTGGCTTTTCTGAATAAGTCCAGAGCCCCGTTAACTTCTTTGTATTCCAACAAACAGTGGCCTGAAGTAGCTGTTTGCTTGCCACCTGCCTACACTAAGAATTCACTAGGCTGCCTGGGAAAAACCTTTTTTTTTTTTTTTTTTTTTTTT
>VZQC01012778.1:187732-200266 GCA_009823505.1 Rhizomys pruinosus
ATTCATACACATACAGAAATAAATAAAAAAAAAAAAATTAAAAAAAAAAAAAAGTGGTTTTGCCAGGTGTGGTGGCGCATGCATTTAGTCCCAGCACTGGGGTAGCAGAGACAGGTGGATCTCTGAGTTCAAGGCCAGTCTGATATCATAGTGAGTTCCAGGCCAGCTGGGGTTACAGGGGACCCTCTCTCAAAAAAGACACAGACACACACACACACACACACACACACACACACACACACACACAAAGAGAGTGGTTATTATGGTTATTAAAACGGGCTGGAGAGATGGCTCAGTGGTTAAGAGCACTGACTGCTCTTGCAGAAGACCTGGGTTCGATTCCAAGCACCCACGAAGTGGCTAAGAACAGTCTTTGACTCTAGTTCCAGGGGAATCCGATGCCCTTCTGTAACTTCCGTGCAATGCAGGTGCACCAACCTACATGCAGACAGTACACTCATACACATAAAACATAATAAAAATAAAAAATTGAAAAAAAAGAGAAACTGCCTGATGAGCAGGTATGAGCACCGGGATTTGTTTGGATCCCCAGCACGAGTCTAAAGTCAGACATGATGGTGCACATCTTTAACCCCAGCACTGAGGCACAGTCATGCAGATTCCTGGAGCTCAGTGGCCAGCTAGGCTAGCATATTCATGAACTCTAGGTTCAGTGAGAGCACCTATTTGAAAAAGTAAACTGGTAGGGGCTGGATAGATGGCTCAGTGGTTAAGAGTGCTTGTTTCTTCAGGGGTTCTGCTTTAGTTCCCAGCCGCCACATGGTGGCTAACAGCCACCTTCATTTACATGCTGCAGATATCAACACTCCAGCATAGACATATACATAAAATATAAAATAATTTTTTTTTGTCTTTTTTGAGACAGGGTCTCCCTGTAGCCCCAGCTGGCCTGGAACTCGGTCTGTAGACCAGGCAGGCCTTGAACTCACAAAGATCTGCCTGCCTCTGCCTCCCAAGTGCGAGATAAAATAAATATTTTTAAAAATAAAGTAGAGCTGGGCATGGTAGTACACACCTTTAATCCCAGCACTCAGAAAGCAGAGGCAGGTGGATCTCTGTGAGTTCAAGGTCAGCCTGTTCTACATAGCAAGCTTCAGGCTAGCTGGGATTAAGTGAGATCCTGTCTCAAAAATACCAAAAACAAAACAAAATAAAATAAAATGAATAACGTAGGGTTGGGTGTGGTGGTGAATGGCCAGAATCCCCAGCACTGCTCTACAGAATAAGTTCCAGGCCAAGTGGGGAATGAGGGGCTCCACCAACAAAGATACACAAGAAAATAGAGCCAGTGAGATGCTCAGTGGGTAAAAGTGCTGCTGCTCAAGTCTGGTGATTTAATGTTTGGTCAGGGCATATATATGTATACACACTCATATGCATAGACTTAATGTCATATCAAGGTTGAGGGAGAGAATGGACAATACACCCCTGATGTTTTCTGATCTCGTGTGCACTGTGGCGTGTTCATACCCATCCACACAACTCACAAACACAATAATAAAAAAACTTCAACATGTACAAAGACAGCACATGAGTAGCTGGGCGCTTAGGTCCACCTAGTAGAGTTCTGTTTAGACTTTTCCTCTTTGTATTTTTGTTTGAGACAGGGTCTCCCTTTTGGCCTGGAACTCACTCTGTAGACCAGGCTGGCCTTGAATTTACAGAGATCCGCCTGCCTCTGGCTCCTGATTGCTAGGATTAAAGGCATGTGCCACCATGCCCGGCTCTTTTGGTCTTTTTGAGACAGGGTCTCCCTGTAGCCACAGCTGTCCTGGAACTCATTCTGTAGACTGGCCTTGAACTCATAAAGATCCGCCTGCCTCTGCCTCCCAAGTGCTAGGATTAAAGGCGTGCGCTACCACGCCCGGCTTTTTGTTTTTTTTTTGTATGTGTATGAATGTACTATCTGCATGTAGGTCTGTGCACCCATGTCAGAAGAGGGCGTCGGATTCCCCTGGAACTGGAGTTCTCCTGGAATTGGAGTTACAGACGGTTCTCAGCTGCCATGTGGGTGCTGGGGATCGAACCTGGGTCCTCTGCAAGAGCAGTTGGTGCTCTTAACCACTAGGCTATCTCTTTCGGTCTTTTTTTTCTTCTTCTTTTTTTTTTTGGTCTTTTCGAGACAGGGTCTCCTGTAGCCCCAGCTAGCCTGGAACTCTCTCTGTGGACCAGGTTGGCCTTGAACTCACAAAGATCTGCCTGCCTCTGCCTCCCAAGTGCTAGGATTAAAGGCATGTGCCACCACGCCCGGCTAATTTTCCTGTTTCAAATGGGCACCAAAATGTGGAAAACTTCACTTCTGTGGCATAAGGTTTTCACACATGGTTTGGTCCTTGATTTGGCCCCTAACTGATTTTCACGCTGGGCTCCTGTGGGAGGAGGAAAGACACATGGATTTTCATGAGCTGGCACAGAGCTAGTACATGTGGGATGCGTGGAGCAGGCCACCATGCCGGGACTTCAGGGAACATTTACATTCCATTATCTTTTTTTTCACAATGTTTATTGATAGATAGAAGTACATAAAATCAGGGCATGAACATGATTTGATAGATTAAATAGACTTAATTTCAATACTGTAATAAGGGAAAAATTCAAATTCTCACCATTTGTTTCACACCCACAAAAACCACTTCAAGTGCATTAACAATTTCTCAAATCTGATCAGTTTTGTGCAAGTAAACCAAGTTTCTTTTTAAAAAGACTGTGCACTTGCCCAGGCTCAAGGACATTGAAATCTAGCACATAAAACCCATTACTAGAGGTAGAAATACAGGCAATCTACTATTAGGGCAACAACCATCAATTACAGTTAAGGATTTTCTGTAACAACCAAATGGATAGTCTAATATTGCAACAACTCAAGTATTACTGAGCAAAGTGCATTTCTACAATGTTCAGTGTTTCTATTCAGTTTTCTAACTTTAAACAGCCTATGATAACTGGCAGCAGAGAAGTTCCTTGTAATTGATTGCCTCTGCTTGTACATTACATTATCTTTTTTTAAATTTTTTTTATTAATTTTTTATTTATTTCTGTATGTGTACGAATGTACTGTCTGCATGCAAGTCTGTGCACCCGTGTCGTGCAATGCCGTGGAGGTCAGAAGAGGGCGTCGGATTCCCCTGGAGCTGGAGTTCTCCTGGAATTGAGTTTCAGACGGTTCTCAGCCGCCATGTGGGTGCTGGGGATCGAACCCGGGTCCTCTGCAAGAGCGGTCAGTGCTCTTAACCGCTAGGCCATCTCTCCAGCCCCACATTACATTATCTTAAGTGTGTGACTGCGCTAGAGTTTCTGGGTTGCAGCCCTGAGAGAGACTTGATTCTTCTTCAGGATGCCTGGGCCTTGAGGCTCAAGGACTTCAACTGATTGAATGAAGCCTTTTGTTATGGAGGGCATTCTGCTCCACTCACAGGCTACTGACTTAAGTGGTATATTTAACTATATCCAGCTTATTTTATGAGTGTTTTGCCTGCATGTATGTAGGTATACCAAGTGTGTGTAGTGCCCATGGAGGCCAGAATAGAGCATCAGTCCCACTGGACCTGGAATTAAAGCCAACTGTTAGCCATCATATGGGTGCTGGGAACTGAACCCCAGTCCTCTTGAAGAGCAAGCAGTCAGTGTTCTTAACTGCTGAACCATGTCTCCAGCCCTTATTTAGGAAACCTTCCATAAACAATCATGGCACTTCAGGCAGGGTGTTGTCAGCGATTATCAACGATATGAAACTTTTGAATTCCCTTCTTTTTTTTTTTTGTCTTTGCTTCAATAAAATAATTTTTTGATCTTCGTTGGTGTCTTGGTGTGGCTTTTAGAACTCTTTTTTTTTTGGTCTTTTCGAGACAGGGTCTCCCTGTAGCCCCAGATGTCCTGGAACTCACTCTGTAGACCAGGCTGGCCTTGAACTCACAAAGATCCGCCTGCCTCTGCCTCCCAAGTGCTAGGATTAAAGGTGTGCGCCACCACACCAGGCTATTTGAATTCCCTTCTTACATAGACTACTGAAATCAGAAAGCCACTGTAAAATCCAAGGTGGTCTTCATTTGGTGCTTGGAACAGGGAAAGTTTAACGTGAGGGTTGACATTTCCCATTAACCACTCAGATTAACAGCTTTTCATGAGCCGATCCTGACTTCCAGAAAATGAAAAGAAAATGGTCAATGTATCCGATCCTCTGAAGCTCTGAGGCCCTTCAGAAAAGGAGCCTCAACTCTTCTAAGGAGCCAAATTTCACTGCTAGGTCAGACCCCAGACATACTGGCAAAACCAAATTTAGGGGGTCCAGTCCAACAGGTTTTAAGGGAGTTGAGCCTATACTGACAGTGGAGAGAGAAGACACGGAAATGATCCCGAGTATTCTCATCACAAGGTGTTTTGCCATATGGCTGCATGTGTCACCAGGGAATCCTTCCAGGGAGCCAAAAAGGAAGTCAGCAAAACTTGGGAGGCCAAGGCAGGCAGGTATCTCTGAGATGGAGGCCAGCCTGATCTACATGGAGCTGGGGCTACAGGGAGACCCTGTGTCAAAAAAGCAAAACAAAACCCAAACAACAAAAAAACAATCAAAACAAAAAACTAACAGGGAAAGGACCCTCCTCTCCACCCACTCACATCTCAGAATCAGTCCAGACTGGGAGACTTAGTGTTAGTGGCATGTGCTTTTCCTCCATAAAAAATACAACAAAGGGTCCATGCGCTAACATTATAGCTTAGGAAAAAAGGAAAAGGAGGGGCTGGAGAGATGGCCTACCGGTTGAGAGCGCTGACTGCTCTTGTGGAGGATCCCCAGCGGCTTAGAACCGTCTGTGGCTCCAATTCCAGGAGAACTCCACTTCCAAGGGAATCCCAGACCCTCTCCTGACCTCCAAGGCATTGCACGGCACGGGTGCACAGACCTACTTGCAGACAGTACATTCATGCACATACAAAGGTAAATAAAATTAAAAAAAAAAAAAAAAGAAAGAAAGGAAAAGGAAATCCAGTGTTTACATAACACATGGTGTAAAAATAGTATTTCAAGCTGCCGTGCTGGTGCATGCCTTTAATCCTAGCACTCAGGAGGCAGAGCAGGCGGATCTTTGTGAGTTCAAGGCCAGCCTGGTCTACACAGGGAGACCCTGTCTCAAAAAGACCAAAAAAAATTAGTATTTCAGGGGCTGGAGAGATGGCTCAGCAGTACAGAGCACTGGCTGCTATTGCAGAGGACCTGTGTTTGGTTCCCAGCACATACATGGCAACTAACAACCATCAGTAATGCCAGTTCCAGGAAATCCAACACCCTCTTCTGGCCTCCTCAGGTATTGCAAGGTATGGGTGCCTTACATTAATACACATAAAATAAAAATAGTATATTAAAAATAAAATAAAAATAAAAAGTATATTTAAAAAACTGCACAGGCACCGGAAGCACACAGTTACGAAAAATGGGTGCACGATACTTGGCACCACAGCACCTTGGGCTTTAGCATCCTGACCTTGGGACATGGCAGTCACAGCATGAGGTGGTAGGTACTGAGCAGGCCTAAGGTTTCGGTCCCTCCAGAAGTGTTTCTTGCTGCTGTTTCTTCCTAACAGATATTAATTACATATTTAAAAACAACAACAACAACAAAATGGTGTATCTGGACATGGTAGGGCTCGTCTGTAATTCCAGTACTTGGGAGGAGGGAGCAGGAGGACCAGGAGTTCAAAGTCACCCTCAGCCCTAGGAGACCCTGTCTCAAAGAACAATGAACAATAAAGCCTTATTATTCAATGTTTTTTTGTTTCAATTTAAGGTATGTATTTATAGTTGCAATCCTTTTATCATAATGAAATAGAGTAATTTTTGGGGTCTTTTTGAGACAGGGTCTCCCTGTAGCCCCAGCTGTCCTGGAACTCACTCTGTAGACCAACCAGGCTGGCCTTGAACTCACAAAGATCCACCTGCCTCTGCCTCCCGAGTGCTAGGATTAAAGGCGTGAGCCACCACACCTGGCTATTTTTAGTTTTTAATAGACTAGTAATATGATAGTAAGAGAAAACCAATTAATTAATTAAAAATAAAATATCTTCAGTCTATAGATAGATGTGTTAGACCAAACCACTAGGCACTATAGCCTAGCCATATTGACCCATAAAATTATCCATCACAGATTGATTTTCTGATTTGAAGAGGAAAGGGAATGTAGTAACAAAATGAATACTTCAAGATTGATAATAACCCCAAGATGGGCCTGCCTCCAGTGAAAAACAGTCAGGTCCCATGTGTTGCTTGTAAGCATGGCACTGGCCAGAAGAGGCCGCTGTGTCCCACTTATGTAACCTCATGGGACCCAACTAGTCAGATGTTGATGCTACTTCAGTTAATTTTTACAGCCTTTGATTTAGCATAGCATAACCTTTATGAACTTTTATTTTCACTCTGAGCCCAAAGCATCTCCTTGGCAATACTGAGTCATTTAGTTAATAATTCAAGAAGACAGAACAATTTTGTCTTTGGCTTTCCTGGAGAGACATAATGGTCCAACCAGGCAGACCCCAACCAGATGGGTTTTTGCAGGTTAGGCAGACTCAGGCTGAAGCTGGTGTGTGGGAGAAGCCTGGGCTATTTGGAAACTGAGAGAAGAAACTGGGAGGAATCTTCTAGCAAAAGACAGAGGACATGTTTGGAAAGTTGCTCAGTGTCTGGGTAAGAACAATGCAGAGCCCTCTGGCGGTAGAAATCTGAAGAACAGAGCAGTTGCATCTAATCTGTACTCAATTAGGAATGGAAACCCACCAAGTACAGTAGCTCCGTAGTTTTCGTTGATAATTTAAAATCTCCCTCCTCTGCTTGTACTTTAATGGCAGCTTGCATTTGTGTCCCGTGAGTCTTTCGCAGTGAGGAGAGAAGGCACCATTGTTTCTTATTTACAGTTGAGGAAATACGGAATGTAAGTGGTTTGCTTTGGATTCCTGTGAGCCACGTCTGGGGAGTGACCAGAAGTTTAGGAACTCTGTGTTTTTTTCCCTTGTCAAAATGTATTCCTGACTTTCATAATGGCTGTTTCCAGTGACCATTAAGGCTAAATATATGCATTCTCTGTAACTCAGAAATTCCACTCCTTGAACATGCCCAGCAGGCAGGCATGCACACAAAAGTCAAAGAAATTCGTACCCAAGACTATTCGCAGCAGTGTAGTAGTGAAAACAACGCAAAATTCCATCAACATGGAATGGATAATGGTGGTACAATTATACGGTGGGATCCAACACATAGTGAAAGAGACGAAGGAAGAAACAGCTAGGCCTAGTGCAGCAAACATCACAATCAAATGGCAAAGCTCCCTTGTCTATTGTGCGTGCGTGTGTGTGTGTGTGTGTGTGTGTGTATTGGCCAGAGTGTGACATCAGGTATGTTTCTCAACTGCTTTCCACTTTAATTTAACTTTTTATTTAGCTACTCTTTTATTTTTTTCCTGTTTAATTTTTGGTTCTCACCTTATTTTTTTTTTTATTTCATTTGTTTATTTATTTGTTTATTTATTTATTTATTTATTTTTATGTGTATGAATGTACCGTTTGCATGCAGGTTTGTGCACCCGTGTCGTGCAGTGCTGCGGAGGTCAGAAGAGGGTGTCAGATTCCCCTGGAACTGGAGTTAAAGACAGCTCTCAGCCACCATGTGGGTGCTGGGAATCGAACCCAGGTCCTCTGCAAGAGCAGTCAGCACTCTTAACCGCTAGGCCATCTCTCCAGCCCCTGTTTTTGTTTTTTGAGACAGGGTCTCTCTGTACCCGCAGCTCACCTTGAACTCACAGAGATCTGTCTACCTCTGCTCCTGAGTATTGGCTTTAACAACATGCACCACCACACCCAGCTCTCACCTTATTTTTATTATTTTATTTTATTTTATTATTTTAGTTTATCTTTCTCCCTGTAGCCCCAGCTGGCATTGAACTCACTGTGTAGACCAGGCTAGCCTTGAACTCACAGAGATCTGGCTGCCTCTGCCTCCTGAATGTTAGGATCAAAGGACGCCTAGCTCTCACCTTGTTTTTATTTTTTATATTTTTTTGTACTGATGTATTGGGACAACTTTATTCATAAGTTCTTACACAAAATATCCTCAAAGTGTCACAAAAGTTGTCTTAATTCTGTGTTTTCTCTAAGTGCTGCAAGGTGGGAGAAGCACACGCATGACCCATTCTTTAAAAAACACAAATTCAAAGTAAAACATTTACTCCCCCTATGTCCCAGAATAAAAACTAGGTCTGAGGTCTGGCAGAAAGGGGTTGTCATCAAAGTTCACTGGCTCAGCCAGCGTGGTGGCGCACGCCTTTAATCCTAGCACTTGGGAGGCAGAGGCAGGTGGATCTTTGTGAGTTCAAGGCCAGCCTGGTCTACAGAGTGAGTTCCAGGACAGCTGGGGCTACAGGGAGACCAAAAAAAAAAAAAACTCAAAAAAAAAAAAAAGTTCACTGGGTCTGGAGAAGCGTACCTCCCTCCTCTTCCTGCCCTCATTGCTCATGCCTTGGGCCGACTGGCTGGGTGTTTTAGAGCTGCCATGCTGTTTGGCTTCTTCCAAAAACTTGTCCAAACCAAAAGGATCTTCCTCATACTGGACTGGTCCTTCTCTGCCTCTCTGTCTACGGTCTGAACCGGAAACTCCTTATCAGGATCACCTTGTTTTTAAAGATAGGTTATCTAACAAAACTTGGAGCTCACCAACTGGTAGGCTGGGTTGCCTGGTCAGAGATCTCCAGGGATTAGCCTCATTCTACCTCCTCAATACTGGGAACATAGTGCAATGATATAGCCAGCCTTTCTTTTTTTTTTTTTTTTTTTTTTTGTCTTTTTGAGACAGGGTCTCCCTTTAGTCCCAGCTGGCCTGGAGCTCACTTTGAAGACCAGGCTGGCCTTGAACTCACAGAGATCTGCCTGCCTCTGCCTCCAGAGTGCTGGGATTAAAAGCATGCACCACCACGCCCAGCTTGCCCCTGGAATAGTCTTAAAATGGCAGAAGTATATTATGTTGGATCAAGGGCTGGCATGTCTGACCAGAGGTCAAAAATATTTGGTCCAGGTGGGCATGGTGTCACACGGCTTTAATCCCAGCACTCAGGAGACAGAGGCAGGCAGATCTCTGTGAGTTCAAAGCCAGTTTGGTCTACATAGTGAGTTGAAGGACAGCTGGGGCTAAAGGGAGACCCTCTCTCAGAAAAACAAAACAAACATAAAAACCCCACACATTTGGTCCAGGGTCCAGTTCAATAGGTAGAGCTTATTTGAACATAGCAGAGCAAAATGGTCTGGGAGTCAGGCAGTTCCCACCACCAGAAGTCCTGAGAACTCCAATAGGATCAGACAGCATTTATAAACAGAAGGGAGGTACAGGAAGCAACTTCGTTCAGTACAGCTTCATTAGTTGTTGAGTTCTTTAACGAACGGGCTTGGCTCCTTATATCCAGTGAGAGCCTAGGTACTGTGATTTTTTTTTTGTGTATATGTATGAATGTACTGTCTGCATGTAGGTTTGTGCACCTGTGTCGTGCAATGGCGCGGAGGTCAGAAGAGGGTCTCGGACTCCCCTGGAACTGGAGTTCTCCTGGAATTGGAGTTACAGACAGTTCTCAGCCACCATGTGGGTGCTGGGGATCGAACCCGGGTCCTCTGCAAGAGCGGTCGGTGCTCTTACCACTAGGCCATCTCTCCAGCCCCAGGTACTGTGATTTTAAAGTCTAGGTTGTCTTGTCTATTTGGTCCAGTACAGTTACTCAGTCCCACAATTTTATTTCACCTCTCTCTCTCTCTCTCCCTCTCTCCCTCTCTCTCTCTCTCCCTCTCCCTCTCCCTCTCCCTCTCTCCCTCTCCCTCTCTCTCTCTCTCTCCCTCCCTCCCTCCCTGTCACTCTCACTCTTGCTCTCTCTTGAGCTTTTGCTTTCTCTCGATTTTTTATTGTATTTTTGAGACAGGGTCTCCTTTTAGTCCCAGCTGGCCTGGAGCTCTGTATATAGATCAGGCTGGCCTTGAACTCACAGAGATCTGCCTGCCTCTGCCTCCCAAGTTCTGGGATTAAAGGTGTATACCACCATGCCCAGCTCTCTCAATTTTTAAAGAAAAACTTGGAGGCAGAGTCTCATGTACCTAGAGTGGCCTCAAAATTACTAGGATGACCTTTAATCTCTGTTCCTTCTGCATTTACTTCCCTAGCGCTGGAATTACAGGTGTGCTCCGCATCCAGTCTTCAGGCTTTATGTGATGCTGGGAATTGAATCCAGAGTTTCATCCATGTTAGGCAAACACTTTACCAACTGAGCTGCATCTCAAGCCCTGCACAATTTTCTTTTTTAATTTCTTTTAATTAATTTTATTTATTTCTGTATGTGTATGAATGTACTGTCTGCATGCAAGTTTGTGCACCCGTGTCGTGCAATGCCGCGGAGGTCAGAAGAGGGTCTCGGATTCCCCTGGAACTGGAGTTCTCCTGGAACTGGAGTTTCAGACGGTTCTTGGCCGCCATGTGGGTGCTGGGGATCGAACCCGGGTCCTCTGCAAGAGCGGTCGGCGCTCTTAACCACTAGGCCATCTCTCCAGCCCCTCCCTGCACAATTTTTACTTAACGATTCCACTTTAATATTTCCATGGAACGAGAGTGGCTAGAACATAGGGAATGTATCCTACGCTCAGTCACCATTAACTTGGATTTCTGGCATCAGTACATAAATGGTAAGTATAGTGTCCTTGTGACCATGCATTTAAGTTCTTGTGATTATAGTGGTTTGGAGCATGCTCATTAGCCAGAGTCCCTGTAAATCAAGCCAACCAAAACCAAATGATCAAAGAATGAGCTTTCTTTGATGAGGAGCCTTTCCAACTAAATCAGACAGCTCATTAACTTCCTTGTAACAGTCTTAGCAGTACCCAGTGTTCTCATTTACTTGCAAGAAACAGCATCACAACTTGGGGCTGGAGAGGTGGCCCAGTGGTTAGGAGGACTGTCTGCTCTTGCAGAGGACCTGGGATTAGCTCCCAGCACCCACTGGCATCCAACAGCCATCAGTAACTCCAGTTCCAGTTATCTGACACCCTCTTCTGGCCTCCACAAAGACTGCATGCATGTGGTGTACTTAGATACATGCAGGCAAAACACTCATACACATAGAATAAAAATAAATACAATATTCAAAAAATAAAACTAATGCATCACGGCTACACCAATTCCTTTCTGTTTGGCTGGTAAATAACCTAACTTCCAACTGACAACTGAGCATCCAGAATCTGGCTGCTAATTATGAGAAAGGAAAGGGAATCAGGACAGAAGAGCTTCCTTTGGTGCGAGTCTTGTCCCACCATCTTGGGGAAATCCACCCCTGTCTTAAGATGTCATCTGCTTCTTAGGAAGCACATCCCCGCCAGGCGTGGTGGCGCACGCCTTTAATCCTAGCACTTGGGAGGCAGAGGCAGGCGGATCTTTGTGAGTTCAAGGCCAGCCTGGTCCACAGAGAGAATTCCAGGACAGCTGGGGCTACAGGGAGACCCTGTCTCAAAAAGACAAAAATAAATAAATAAAGAAATAAGGCAACATAGGCAACGTAAGAGTAGATCTACAAAGAAACAAACTAAGCTGAGAATTGGTTTAAAAGAAAATAAATTTAGTGAAGAGAAAGAAGAGTGAAATTTAGTGAAAGAGAAAGATCCTGACCAATATGGTTGCTGCAGAAGAAGCAGTGCTCAGGGAGAAGAGCAAAGAGAGTGATGGTTAGGAAGAGGGGCGGAGCCGAGAAGGGGAAGGCAGGTGGGAGAAGGTGCAGAGCTGGTAGCGATATGCTACAACACCAAGGGACCTGAAGCAGGCTCCTCTCTCTCCGTCTCTGTCTCTCTCTCCTTAAATTTGCCTCCTATACTACACAGCCCCCTTCCTCTTCTCTAGCGTTTCTGTAGCTCTTCCAGGATATTCTTTTTTTTAATTTATTTTTATTATTTTTATTTTTTTAATTTTTATTTATTTTCGTATGTGTATGAGTGTACTGTCTGCATGTAGGTCTGTGTACCTGTGTTGTGCAGTGCCACGGCGGTCAGAAGAGGGTGTTGGATTCCCTTGGAACTGGAGTTAAAGATGGTTTTCAGCCGGTATGTGGGTGCCGGGGATCAAACCCGGGTCCTCTGCAAGAGCAATCGGTGCTCTCAACTGCTAGGCCATCTCTCCAGCCCCCGTTAATTAATTTTTTAAAAATATATTACTTATCTGAGATTGCCTGAGGCCAGCGGAAGGAAGAGCAGGAGACAGGCAAGGAGAAGCCCATATGCCAGGAACACGAAGAAGAGACAACACAGGAAAAGGGCAGGATAATCTGGCACCAAGCTCTACCAACCCTAGGGAAGACTCCTGCAGTGGGATCCCTCTGGGCATGCCCCAGGACACAGACATCAGAAACACAATTGGAAATATATTTAAAGAACTACAAGATCATAAAGAACAAATTAAAGAACTAAGAAAAGAGAATGAGGAACTCAAGAAGGACCTAGAGAGAGAGAATGACAAGCTCC
>VZQC01012778.1:202799-214301 GCA_009823505.1 Rhizomys pruinosus
CTCTCCTCTCTCTCTCTCTCTCTCTCTCTCTCTCTCTCTCTCTGTCTCTCTCTCTCTTGGTCTTTTTGAGACAGGGTCTCCCTGTAGCCCCAGTTGGCTTGGAACTCACTATGTACACCAGGTTGGCCTTGAACTTATAGAGATCTTCCTGCCTCTACCTCCTGAGTACTGGGATTAAAGGTTTGTACCACCATACCTGGCAAAAGTTCACAGTCTCTTAAGTCTAACTGTGGTTTACTATAAAATCCAAAATGTTAGATTTTTTGGAGAGGGAAAAAGGAAGGAGTTTGAAGTTAAGAAATAAGAATGAGAGTCAGACCTGCAACAGACAAAGAATATATACTTATCAGAACTAAGTATACAGCAGCATAGGCAGATACTCCATTGCCTGCGTGAGGAATGTCTGCCACCTAATGAATAGAGGTGGACGATTTTATTCCTCTGATACCAGATGGAATTCATCAAATGCCAAGGCCTGGCGTCCTTGGATAATTTGAAAGCCTTCTTTTGATTTCTCATGCTGAGCACCACAGTATCTCAAGGACATGAGACGAGTGGCTGGATAAACAGAGTGCTCGATCATGGGAGTGAGCAGTTGATGAGGCTTCCGCAGGCCAGACTGCCAACGTAGGGCTCCTTGGCCATTTCAAGTGATTTATGACTCTATGGCCTCCTTAATGAAGCTTACAGCTCTTCTGGATTCACATATTCTATCACAAAGCAAGTACTGTCCTGTTTCGAAAGGAAGGAATCAGGCAGACCTAAGCAAAACCCAAGTCCAGCAAGGTAACTCAAGGGTGGACATCTGAGGTACATTCTGTCTCCTGAGTGCTGGGATTGAAGGCGTGTACCACCATGCCCAGCTGGGGTCAGAGTGTTTTATCACAGTAATTAAAAGTAACTAGAAGGCTGGAGAGATGACTACACAGTGAAGAGCCCTGGCTGCTCTTGCAGAGGACCTAGGTTCAATTCCCAGCACTCACATGGGGTCTAACAACCATCCATAACTCCAGTTCCAGGGGATCCAACACCCTTTTCTGACCTCTGTGGGGCATTGCATAACATGGATTCACCTACCTACATGCAAGCAGTACATTCATACTCATAAAATAATAAATAAACCGGCTGTGGTGGCTCACGTCTTTAATCCCAGCACTCCGGAGGCAGAGGCAGGCGGATCTCTGTGAGTTCAAGGCCAGCCTGGTCTTCATAGTGAGTTCCAGAACAGCTGGTGCTACAGGGAGACCCTGTCTCAAAAAGACCAAAAAAAAAAAAAAAAAGAGGGGGCTGGAGAGATGGCTCAGCCTAAAAGAGCACCGACTGCTCTTGCAGAGGACCCGGGTTTGATTCCCAGCACCCACATAGCAGCTAAGAACTGTTTTTAACTCCAGTTCCAGGGGAATCTGACGCCCTCTTCTGACCTCCGCGGCATTTCACGACACTGGGGCACCAACTTACATGCAGACAGTACATTCATACACATAAAAAATTTAAAAAGACCAAAAAATAATATAATAAAATAATAAATAGAATATTAAAAAAGAAAATAGAACACAAGGGATCAGATGCCCTCTCTGGGCATCATAGACACTGCATGCCCAGTACATATATGTACCTCAAGATGCACATGCCCAGTACATATATGTACCTCCAGGTGCACATGCCCAGGACATGTATGTACCTCCAGATGCACATGCCCAGGACATATATGTACCTCCAGATGCACATGCCCAGTACATATATGTACCTCCAGATGCACATGCCCAGTACATATATGTACCTCCAGATGCACATGCACAGTACATATATGTACCTTCAGATGCACATGTGTGCTGGATAGCTTTAGTGTCAACTTGACACACCTGGGTTGAGGTAGCCTCAGTTGGGGAATTGGCTCCATTGGATTGGCCTGTGGCCACATCTGTGGAGTATTGTCTTGATGGTTGAGTAGTGTGGGAGGGCCCAGCCCACAATGAGTGGTGCCACCCTGGGCAGGTTGTGTACCGTATAAGAAGGCGGGCTGGGCATGAGCCAGGAGAGCAAGCCAGTGAACAGCATTCTTCCATGGCCTGTGCTTCAGCTCCTGCCTCCAGGTTCCTGCCCTGATCTGCCCTGGGCTCCCTAAGTGATGAACTGTGACCCAGGAGATGTAAGCTGAATAAACCCTTTCCTCCCCAAGTTGGTGTCGGTCAGAGTGTTTTGTCACAGCAATGGAAGACAAACTAGGACAACATGCATACCTATATAATTAATTTTAAAAATAAAATAAGGTGGAGAATGTTTAAAAAAAAAAGTGGCTGGGAGTGGTGGTGCATGCCTTTAATCCTAGCACTCGGGAGGCAGAGGCAGGTGGATCTTTGTGAGTTCAAGGCCAGCCTGGTCTACTGAGTGAGTTCCAGGACAGCTGGGGCTACAAGGAGACCCTGTCTCGAAAAAGCCAAAAAAAAAAGTGTCTGAAGTCAATCTCTGGCCTCCACATGCAAGCAAGGTTAACATATGCATACATGTGGGTGTGTGAACACACACACACACACACACACACACACACACACACAAACACACACCAAATCCAAAGAGCTTCAGAATCCAAGGGAGCTCTTGCCCATGATCCCCAGGCGTAGTCCACCCTTGCTGACACCTACCTGCCCCTGCTTGCCTGGTGCATCCAGGGCTATAGCTTTGCTTCGGCTGCTGCTCACACTACTGCCAAAAGGAAAATTTCTTTTTTATATATATATTTTATTATTTTTTTTATATGTAAGAATGTACTGTCTGCATGTAGGTTGGTGCACCCATGTCATGCAATGCCTCAGAGGTCAGAAGAGGGTGTGGGATTCCCCTGGAACTGAAGTCAAAGATGGTTCTCAGCTGCCATGTGGGTACTGGGGATTGAGTCCAGGTCCTCTGCAAGAGCAGTCAGTGCCCTTAACTGCTAGGCCATCTTTCCAGCCCCCAAAAGGAAAATTTCTTAGATCAATTATCTAAGCAAGACAAAACAGAACAATTCATGAATCAGACAGCTGGCAGACCAGAACAGATTCTGAGAACTCCAACCAGTATGATCAGACAGCATTTCTAGGAAAACAGAGCAGAGGCAATAAAAACGACTGGGCTGGATTATAGCTTGGTGATATAGCTCTTACATAAGGCCCTGGGTTTGATTCCCACACCATCAAAAAAAAAAAAAAAAAAAAAAAGCAAACAAATGCTAATTGGCTACAGCTTAGTCAACCAGTCCTCTCTTTATCTTTTTATTATTATTATTACTATTATTTTGCCCATTTAAGACAGGGTCTCTCTGTAGTTCCAGCTGGCCTGGAACTTGCTATGTAGACCAGGCTGGCCTTGAACTTACAGAAGCTGTCTGCCTCTGCCTCCCAAGTGCTGGGATTAAAGGTGTGAGCCACCACATCTGGCTCCAGTCTCCTTTTTTAAAAAAATGTGTTGGGGCTGGAGAGATGGCCTAGCGGTTAAGAGTGCCGACTGTTCTTACAGAGGACCTGGGTTCCATCTCCAGCACCCACATGGCAGCTGAGCACTGTCTGTAACTCCAATTCCAGGAGAACTCCAGTTCCAGGGGAATCCTACACCCTCTTCTGACCTCCATGGCATTGCATGATACAGGTGCACAGACCTACATGTGGACAGTACATTCATACACATACAAAAGTAAGTAAATTTTTTTAAAAAATGTTATTTATTTTCATTTTAATTTTTTTACACATTTTATTAATAAAGAATGTTGAAATGAGCATAGCATTTACATACAAAAACGTTTTTCAACTTGACAATCATTATATTAAAACAGATTTGCCAATCTTATTCACAGGTGTCATAGTTTACAGAATACTTAATTAATATTTCCTCTATTCCTCCTCTTCCTCCCATTGCATGGCTTACACCTCTCTGTCTGTTAAACTGACGACCACGAACACCTTGTTGCAATGTTGTCTGAAGTCTTACTCGTCTGAACGTCTTTGGCTGACTACTACTAGTATCTACAGAAGAGCTGGAAGGAGGATCCTGGCTGGTAGAAGGGAGATCTGACTCATTGGATGCTTGAACATGCTCTTCTTCCTGCTGGCTATCGATTTCTAGGCTTGCTTCGGAACTTATGCCTTCAGATTCTGCCTCCACAAACACTTCATCTCCATCATCACCTTCTGCTGTCTCATTGGTTGTGGATAAAGTACCAGTGGATGTTGTCACCATCAGAACAGACTGGGAGGCATGCTCCGAAGCATCTGAGATGGTTCTTTCAGTAAATACGGTAACTGGAGCTGCTACTTGTAGAGGCATAGTGGGAACACTACGGCCACCAGACTCCTCTTCATGAGCTAGGAAGAGGGGGGTTTCATACATTCCTAAACCTAAAGACAGTTTTGAGTATCAATAAAAGACTGAGAAAACATAAAATTGTCAATACTCCAGGGTATCTAAAAGAAAATTAGCAGAAGAGTATAATTTTCCTGAAGTTCATAATTTACTCTATCAAGGAAAAGTCAAGCCCTTAATACATTTTAAACATATCCTTTAAAGTCTCTAACACTAAAGTAGCCTCCATTAGCATGAAATGACTCTTTAACTTTTATTTTAGTAGCATATTAATTGTACAAAATAATTAGTTTTGTTCTTAACAGGTTCAAACAGGCTAATTTTATTGATAATCCAACTATAAATAAATGCATAAATGCTTTGCTCCAATCTATTCCTTAGCCAAATTGCAAGGTTACTAATTCCTTCTTCCTAATGAAACTGAGGCTCAGATTAATAAAACTTCTGAAAGGTTACTCATTTTAATTTTTTATGTGAGTGTATTGCCTGCATGTGAGTACACCCATGTCAAGCAATGCCCACAGAGGTCAAAAGAGGGCATCAGATCCCTGAAACTGGAGTTTTGAACAGTTGTTAGCTCCCATGTGGGTGCTCTGCAAGAGCAGCCAGTGCTCTTAACCACCATGTACTGATTTGTCAACTCTTAACCATCAGATCTTTTTTTAACTGAAATGTGTGTGTGTGTGTGTGTGTGTGTGTGTGTGTATGTATGTGTACTTGTGTGTGGGGTGTGCATGCCCATATGTACACCTGGGGAGGCCAGATGTCAACACTGGGTGTCCTCTTCAATCCCTCTCCACTTTGTTTTTTGATACAGGGTCTCTAATTGAACCTGAAGCTCACCAATTGCCTAGACTGACCCACCTGGGATCCAACTTCCTCTGGCTGTCCACTGCTGGGATTATAGCGCCATGCCAGCTTTTCATGAGGGTGCTGAGGATCTGAACTGAAATCTTATGCAGCAAGCACTTTGCCCACTGAGTCATCTCCCTAGCCTGTAGATCTGTGTTTTTAATTACATTTCTTTATTCATTTATCTTATGAGTACGACTGTGAAGGGGAGGGAGCTCAAAGGACAGCTTGTAGGAGGCGGGTCTCTCCTTCCAGGGTGGAGCCCAGAGACTGAACTCAGGTCATCAGCATTGATAGCAAGTCCACTGCACCATCTTGCTGGCACCAGATTTATTTTTTGAAAACGAAAAAAGCACTGGGCGTGGTGGTGCACGCCTTAATCCCAGCACTTGGGAGGCAGAGGCAAGAGGATCTCTGTGAGTTCAAAGGCAGCCTACATAGTAAGTTTCAGGCAAACTGAGGCCATAGGGAGACCCTGTCCCAAAAGAGATTAAAAAAAAAAAAAAAGGAAATGAAACTTTACCACGATGCTTTTAAATATGTATAAAGTAGCCAGGCATGGTGGTGCATGCCTTTAATCCTAGCACTTGGGAGGCAGAGGCAGGCAGATCTTTGTGAGTTCAAGGCCAGCCTGGTGTACAGAGTGAGTTCCAGGACAGCTGGGACTACAGGGAGACCCTGTCTCGAAAAGACCAAAATAAAAATAAATAAATAAATAAGTATAATTCTTTTTATTTTATTTTATTTATTTATTTATTTATTTTTATTTATTTATTTCTGTATGTGTATGAATGTACTGTCTGCATGTAGGTCTGTGCACCCGTGTCGTGCAATGCCACGGAGGTCAGAAGAGGGTGTCGGATTCCTCTGGAACTGGAGTTCTCCTGGAGTTGGAGTTTTAGACGTTTCTTAGCCGCCATGTGGGTGCTGGGGATCAAACCCGGGTCCTCTGCAAGAGCAGTC
The DNA here is from genome assembly GCA_009823505.1 of Rhizomys pruinosus. Classification (NCBI taxonomy): domain Eukaryota; kingdom Metazoa; phylum Chordata; class Mammalia; order Rodentia; family Spalacidae; genus Rhizomys; species Rhizomys pruinosus. The sequence goes on from VZQC01012778.1 coordinate 208,950, forward strand.
GGTGCTCTTAACCACTAGGCTATCTCTCCAGCCCCATAAGTATAATTCTTATAAATATGTAATCCTATAAAATGTGTGAATGCCCCTTAATCAGGGTCTGGATTTGGGGGCTTGAGCCTCCTGGACCAGGCTGCAGATTAGATAAGACACCCATTTCCTCTACACCCCAGTGCCCTGCCTGATCTTTCCCAGGAGAAATGTGTTCCCCATGCTGGAGTCTATATGGCACTGAGATGGGACCCAGCACTTTCATATCCTAGGCAAGCACTCTACCAACTGAGTTACAACCCCAGCCTTTTCTGTATCTATTTTTTTCTACAGTAGTTTACTGAGTACTGAGTTTTACACAAGTTTTACACAAATGTAAAAAAAAAATCATCCTGCCCTACAGAGAGCACAAATGTATAAGCTCCATCCTGGTTCTGAAGAGCCAGAAATTAAAAAAAAAAAAATCACCAAAGATAAATTTAAGAACAGAGAATGCTACTTGGGCCTTCATATTTGAGAACAGCACGTGGAAGTAGCTCAGTGAAGCTTTGAGTAAGGAAGTCAGACATGACTCAAAATATTCATCAGCTCTTTACTGGTAGCTTTCACTTTATTTATTTTATTTTATTTTATTTTTGGTCTTTTCGAGACAGGGTCTCCCTGTAGCCCCAGCTGTCCTGGAACTCACCCTGTAGACCAGGCTGGCCTTGAGCCTTGAACTCACAAAGATCCTTCTGCCTCTGCCTCCCAAATGCTAAGATTAAAGGCGTGAGCCACCACACCCGGCATAGCTTTCACTTTAAAAAAGAGCAGTTAGCAAGTTAGCACAGCTGGGCCCAATCGCCCAGTTGTCTGGGTTCCCAGGAGCTCTTCTAGAACTTCTGCTCATAAAGAGCCTTAGAAAGAGCAGCTAACGATCCTGAGCCCTCCCCACATTCCTCTCTCAGGAGCACAGGTCAGGCACTCTGCTTCAGAAACATGGGTCAGGGCTGGAAGAAAGCTCCAAAACTGCAGTCAGTGACCCTGAGCTGGAGAGAAGAGAGCACCCTTTCCGGTTTCTTTCTCACCAGGGTTCCTCACATCAAGGAGGTAAAATTACTTCCTGGTTATCAGGTACCAGTTTTTGCCTCCTCTGGAAAAACTGAGTAGCAGTTTTTCTGCTACTCATGTACCCTTAGTCATGACCCTTAGTCATGACCCTTAGTCAACAGTGAACTGGAACACAGGTCTATCTGTTGCAATGATGTCTTAGTATCTGGCTACTGGGAGTCAGGAGAATAGGTGCATAAATTATAAGACTCACATAGGCCTCTTGAACTCACTAGCAAGAAATAAAAAAGTCTTTCTACTTTATTTATTTATTTATTTATTTATTTATTTATTTATTTATTTATTTATTTATTATTTTTGAGAGAGGGTCTCCCTATAGCTGCAGCTGGCCTGGAACTCACTCTGTAGAGCAGGTTGGCCTTGAACTCACAGAAATCCACCTGCCTCTGCCTCTCAAGCACTGGACTACAGGTGTGCGCCACCACGCCCAGTGTAATGGAAATTTTAATAATGTGTAAAAAGCTATGCATGATGAATTTGTAACATCTTTCAGACTTAACTCTTTTTTTTTTTTTTTGGCCTTTTCAAGTCAGGGTCTCCCTGTAGCCCCAGCTGTCCTGGAACTCACTCTGTAGACCAGGCTGGCCTTGAACTCACAAAGATCCACCTGCCTCTGCCTTCCAAGTGCTAGGATTAAAAGTGTGTGCCCCTACACCCGGCCGGACCTTACTCTTAACTTGTACACTTACATAAAAGTATTTCTAGAGGCTGGAGAGATGATGGCCTAGCACTGACTGCTCTTGCAGAGAACCCAGGTTCCATCCCTAGCACCCACATGTCGGCTGAGAACCGTCTTTAACTCTAGTTCCATGGGAATTCTGACACCCTCTTCTGACCTCCGAGGCATTTCACAAACCTACATGCACACAGTACTTTCATACACATACAAAAATAAAATAAAATAAAAAGGTTTTAAAACAAAATATTTCTAAACATACTCAGGCCCCATTTATTCAGACTCCTGGGAGAAATTTTCAAAATTCACCACATGATTCTAATTGAAGCCAAGGTTGAGAAAGGACCATTAGCTCTGCATCCAAATGAAATGCTCCAAATTCAGTGGTGACTCAGGCCAGCTCTTCTGGGGTGTTCCATGGGAGTTGTTTCCCTGGCTTTGTCTTACCTTTGTCACTCAAAGACTGTTGGATCAGGTGATGCCTTTGGTAGGAGGCTAATTATAAATTTGGGATCAGCTGGGTGTGGTGGCACACACCTTTAATCCTAGCACTTGGGAGGCAGAGGCAGGCAGATCTTTGTGAGTTCAAGGCCAGCCTGGTCTACAGAGTGAGTTCCAGGATAGCTGGGGCTACATACAGGGAGACCCTGTCTTGAAAAGACAAAAATAAATAAATAAATAAATAAATAAATAAATAAATAAATAAATTTGGGATCGTGGACAAATAGTTTTCTATCTTACCATAGCCAGCGGCAGGTAGACTCAGTAGGCAATGGATGTTGCAATAATATAGGTTCCTAGTTCCAGCTTTGGCTGGGACTGGGTCAGGATAGGACTGGAAGGCAGGTAGAGCAGAACCTACAGCTGGGTTTCTGAGCCAAGGGAAGATCTGAGAAGTTGGAACCACATCTAGAACATGTCTGGGCTGGCGTGGATGGAACGCAGCCCTCCAGACTGACTCCCCAGTTGCTTGCCTCCTGGTTTTGGTAGGAGGACAAAAACAGCAAGCTCAGGGCAGGGTGGCACTGAAGATGGTGGCCAAAGGCTGTTGTCTATGAGGCTCTGTAGAAGAAGGCCCTTCAGCTGATTTGCTGTTGGGCCAAGGAAAACAAATAAAATCTGAATAAATGGAGAAAAATCAGGAAAGGAAGGAAGTAAAAAAGGTCCACTGGGGGTCAAAAAGATGGTTCAGCAGTTAAGAGCAATGACTGCTCTTGCAGAGAACCTGGTTTGGTTCCCAGCCCCCACATGCCAGCTAACAGCAGTCCAAAATTCCAGCTCCATGGGAATCTGACACCTTCCTCTGACCTCAGTGGACATTGCACAACATGGGTACACTTTCACACATGCAGGCAATACACATAAAATAGAAATAATAAAATTTTAAAAAAGGTCTATCAGAAGACTACAGTGATCCCTTTATGATCCAACATTTTGGAACCACAGGAGGCACATAGGTGATGTCCATCAAGGGCGGAGCACCAACCAGTCTCTGCTCACAGCTGTCCCTCCCCAGGCCGGCTGCTGCCTGTTCCACTATTGGCTAATTCCACGTGGGTTATGAAGCAATGAAATTCATGGCTGTTCTCTTCTAAGAGGCAAAATCCTGAAAGGGAAAATACTTCAGTTCAACAACAGTCTCCTGGAATTAGTTTATCATTTATTTTATTTTTAATGTATTTTTATTTATTATTTTTATGTGTAAAAACGTATCGTCTGCATGTCTGTAAGTGGACCTGTGTTGTACAATGCCTGAGGAGGTCAGAAGACGGCACTGGATTCCCTTGGAACTGGAATTACAGATGGTTGTTAGCCGCCACGTGGGTGCTTGGAACTGAACCTGGGTCCTCTGCTAAGAGCAACCAATGCTCTTAACCACTGAGCTATCTCTCCAGCCCCTAGCTTATCATTTATAATACTAATTTAAGTACTTCTCTGCGTGAGGTACTGTACCAGTAAGCTGGATGCAATGGAAAATAAGCCCTCATTGGAATGACTAAGAAGACTCAATTCAAACTCTATCAACTAGAGATACCTCTGGTCACCTTAAAGAGAGCTGGTGCTGAGTTAAACAGAAAAATCTACAACACTGTCTCCTCCCTCAAGGAGCTTTTAGCCTTGTTGGGGGGAATCCAAGTATACAAAGACAGAGAGCAAGCAAGGAGTGCTAATAAAGTCACAGGCCAGTGTGAAGAGCAGTCCTGGGTAGCTCTGTGTCAAAGAACCTTTTCAGAAGCTCTCTGGGCTGAACCACATTAACTCTTTCATTAGGGAGCCTGGAAAGTGGGCTGTCACAACCCCACTGTTTTCTAAATATTAATATGGGCATAACTTCCTGGTTCTAGGGCCTCCTCACCCTACATTCTACCTTCTCCAGTTCTTTCTAGACTCTATTGAAAGAGAGTTATTCATAAGCATTTACAGCATGCTTAGGGACCCACCCATCCTTTCTGCTTGCTCCCCTCCCCTATACTCTGCCAAGTCTTGCTGGTGGGCTGAGTGGTTTCACATCTGCTAAACACTTACAAGACACGGGGTTCCTGTCTGCCACAGTGTATTAGTCACTTTTCTGTTGCTGTGATAAAACACTATGACCAAGGAACTTATAAAAGGAAGAGTTTATTTGAGCTTACGATTGGTGGTTCCAGGGAATTAGTCCATTGTGGCGGGAGGCGTGGTGGCTGGATCTGGAGCAGCAAACCGAGGGTCACATCTCGCAATGTGCACAGGAAGCAAAGAGGGCAACTGTAGACCACAGAGGCTTGTTACAACTCACTAAGCCTGCCCCCAGTGACACTTCCCCCAGCATGGCCACACCTATAAGACCTCCAAAAACAGCGCCACCAACTGGAGACAAATGTCTGAATACCTAGAGCCTATGGGGGACACTCATGCAAACCACCACACACAGTCATGCTCACAAGGAGCTCTTGTGAGAAAACCTCACAAGCTCAGCCTGACACTGGCAAGGAAGGACTGTGACCATAACCATTACCAAACTGCAGTAGAGTAAAGAAGCAAGAGTTGTAAAGAAGCAAGAGTTAGGAATGGTGCGTACCTGTAATTCTTTCACTCCAGAGGCAGAGGCAGAAGTATCAGGAGACCAAGGCCAGTTTGGTGCTACCTAGCAAATTTGAGGCCAGTGTGGCTACATGAGATCCCATCTTGAAACAAAACAAGCAAGCAATAATAATAAGAAAAAAGAATTAAAAAGTTAGATTAAAAAAAAAAAAAAAACTAGCCGGGCATGGTGGCACACTCCTTTAATCCTAGCACTTGGGAGGCAGAGGAAGGTGGATCTTTGTGAGTTTAAGGCCAGCCTGGTCTACAGAGTGAGTTCCAGGACAGCTGGGGCTACAGGGAGACCCTGTCTTGAAAAGACAAAACAAAAACAAAAACAAAAACAAAAACAAAACAAAAAAACCTAGAAAAGCTGAGCATGGTAGTGTCTGCCTTTAATCCTAGCACTCAGCCTGGTCTACATAGTAAATTCTAGGTGGCTGGAAGACCCTGTCTCAAAAAGACAGAGAGAGAGAGAGAGAGAGAGAGAGAGAGAGAGAGAGAGAGAGAGAGAGAAA
>VZQC01012778.1:214484-240081 GCA_009823505.1 Rhizomys pruinosus
AAAAACGAAAAACAAAAAACAAATTCCAGCACCCACATGGTGGTAAAGAACCATCCTTAACTCCAGTTCCAGGGGAATCTGATGCCCTCTTCTGACCTCTACAGGCATTGCATGACATGGGTACACCTACCTACATGCAGGCAATACACTCATACACATAAAAAAGTAATACAAGGGGCTGGAGAGATGGCCTAGTGGTTGACAGCACCAACTGCTCTTGCAGAGGACCTGGGTTCGATCCCCAGCACCCACATGGCAGCTGAAAACTGTCTTTAACTCCAGTTCTAGGGGAATCCGACACCCTCTTCTGACCTCTGAGACATTGCACAACATGGGTGCACAAACCTACATGCAGACAGTACACTCATTCACATAAAAAAAGAAATAAAATTTATGGGCTGGAGAGATGGCCTAGCGGTTGAGAGTGCCAACTGCTCTTGCAGAGGACCCGGGTTCGATCCCCAGCACCCACATGGCAGCTGAGAACCGTCTTTGACTCCAGTCCCAGGGGAATCCGACACCCTCTTCTGACCTCCACAGCATTGCACGACACAGGTGCACAGACCTGCATGCAGACAGTACATTCATACACATAAAAAAATAAATTAAATTAAAAAAAAATTTTTAATTTTTTAAAATAAAAAAATACAAATAATAAAATATCTTTAAATGTTGTAATGGGCCTGGAAGGAGGACTCAGTGGTTTAAGAACACTGGCTGCTCTTGCAGAGGACCTGGGTTAGGATCCCAGTCCCTGTTGGGGGAGCTGGGAGGGGCAACACTAATTCATTCCAGGGGATCTAATGCCCTCTTCTGACCTCTGCAGGCTTTGCCTGACACCAGTGCACTTACATACATGCAGGCGATACACTTACATACATAAAATAATAAAAATAAATTTTTTTGGGTCTTTTTGAGGCAGGGTATCCCTGTAGTCCCAGCTGTCCTGGAACTCACTCTGTAGACCAGGCTGGCCTTGAACTCACAAAGATCTGCCTGCCTCTGCCTCCCAAGTGCTAGGATTAAAGGCGTGCCCCACCACACCCAGCTACGAACAAGTTCTTACCCCAGCTAGGGAATCTATGATAGCACCAAAGTCCAACTTGGTGAAAGAATGAGTTTTACTGAAGTTACTTATAAGAGTAGAGGTAAAGGGTGAGTCACAGGAGCAGAAATGACTCACAGACAACTCTGTCACCAAAAGCTCAACTCACCATGAGTGACAGCTCATAAAACAGGAAACCTAGGACATACTGCACAAGATTCAGGAAGCAGGTAGACCATATTCCCAGATTCTTGAATCTTTGGATTAAATTTACCTTAATTGTGTTAAAAAGGCAAAAGGGAGAAACTTCATCTGTATTGAACATACTCAGATTTTCCTTGTATTATTCCACAAATGACACAATGTAACAGCCATTTCTATTACACGATATAAGAAATCTAGACTTAGCCAGGCATGGTGGTGCATGCCTTTAATCCCAGCACTCGGGAGGCAGAGGCAGGCAGATCTCTGTGAGTTCAGGGCCAGCCTGGTCTACAGAGTGAACTCCAGGCCAGCTGGGACTAAAGGGAGACCGTGTCTCAAAAATACAAAAAAAGAAAAGAAAAGAAAAGAAAAAAGAAATCTACACTTGATTGAAGATACAGGAGCAGCTGCTACACTGTAATTGTTCTCTAATGCCAGTGTGGACTGGGCCAAGTTCCACCTGCAGAAGAGCATTTCTACATCACCCCTCCTTCAAAGCAGACTCCCCACAAATCAACTCTGGCAGGTAAAACACCCAGGAAAAAAACTGGATTTAAAAATTGCTCTTAGCCGGGCATGGTGGCACATGCCTTTAATCCTAGCACTTGGGAGGCAGAGGCAGGCTGATCTTTGTGAGTTCAAGGCCAGCCTGCTCTACAGAGTGAGTTCCAGGACAGCTGGGGCTACAGAGAGACAGTCTAAAAAAGAAAAAAAAAAAAAAAAAAAAAAAAAAGCGTCTTCGGGGCTGGCTCAACAGTTAAGAGCACTGACTGCTCTTGCAGAGGACCTGGGTTCAATTTCAGCACCCACATGGCGGCTAAGAACCTTCTTCTTTAACTCCAGTTCCAGGGGAATCTGACGCCCTCTTCTGACCTCCGCAGCATTGCATGTCACAGGTGCACAAACCTACATGCAGACAGTACACTCATCACATAAAAAATAATAAAATAAAATTAAAACAAAAGAATGCGTCCTCTACTGGAGGAATGAAGAAACTTCCTGGTTATACTTCAGTACTGCTCTGGAAATTAGACACTTAAGAGAAGGCCACTAGGGCCGGCATTGTAGCCTGGTAGCAGAATGCTCGTCAAGCATATATGAGGCCCTGAGTTCCATGCTTAACACTGAGAAAAGTAGAAAATAAAAAAGAAACCTGGAGCCAAGGCATGGTAACACACCTGTAATCTCCAGCTACCTGGGAACCAAAGGCAAGAGATCAAAAAAATCAAGGCAGTCTACATACATACATATGCACATACATACATATGTACACAGATATGCACATACATGAAAGAGGGCTGGAGATGTAGCTCTGTGACAGAGTGTTTGCATATGAGAGGCCCTGGGTTCGGCCCCCACATCCACATAATCTGCTGAACTCAGTCACAAACTCCCTTGTGAGGACTTGCAAGGGACTTCATGACAGACCTGCACTTGCAGAGCCCAGCTATTGGCACATTGCAAGAAAGAGGCAGCTGAGGCCTATCTTTCTCCCCATGTGCTATCCAGGCCAACCATGGTTACAATTATGAAAATCCGCTGTGGGGCTAGGGGTGCCGCTCAGTGGTAGAGCACTTGCATGAAGCCCTGGGTTTGATTCCCAGCACAGAAAAAGAAAGAGGGAGTATTTAATTTTTAAAACAGTTCTTTCCTCTTCTTCCTGTTATTCAGTCCTGAATTGTGAGTGGAAAAACAGGGCCAGAAATGAATTACTGGCAGTTTCTCCAGTTTCATTTGCATGGGACTTTGCAATGTAAGTATAAGGGATGTAACACAGTGGTGCGAGTTACAATGCTTTAGTGAACTTGTTTCAGCTTTATTTATTTATTTATTTTTTAATTTTTATTTATTTCTGTATGTGTATGAATGTACTCTCTGCATGCAGGTGTGTGCACCCGTGTCGTGCAATGCTGCGGAGGTCAGAAGAGGGTGTCGGATTCCCCTGGAACTGGAGTTCTCCTGGAATTGGAGTTTCAGACGGTTCTTGACCGCCATGTGGGTGCTGGGGATCGAACCCGGGTCCTCTGTAAGAGCGGTCGGTGCTCTTAACCGCTAGGCTATCTCTCCAGCCCCTTGTTTCAGCTTTATAATAATTATAAATAAAATCTTTTTTTTTTCTTGGTATTTTGAGACAAGGCCTCCCTTTAGTCCCAGCTGGCCTGGAACTCACTATGTAGACCAGGCTGGCCTTGAACTCACAGAGATCCACCTGCCTCTGCCTCCTGAGTGCTGGGATTAAAGGCATGAGCCACCATGCCTGGCTTAATTATAAATAAAACTAAAAAATTCTGGAGTTGGACTGGCTGGGCATGGTGGCACGTCTGTAATCCCAGCACTTGGGAGGCAGATCTCTGTGAGTTCAAGGACAGCCTGGTCTACATAGTGAATTCCAGGACAACTGAGGCTACAGGGAGACGCTGTCTCAAAAAGACAAAAATAAATAAATAATTCTGGAGTCAAGCATGGTGGCGCAGCACGGAAGAGGCTGAAGAAGGAGAACCACAAATCTGAGCCCAGCCTGGGCTACACAGCAGATCTTTGTTTGATTCATTGATTGATTGATTGATTGATTATTCATTTTTGGTCTTTTTGAGACAGGGTCGTCCTGCAGCCCCAGATGTCCCGGAACTCCCCCAGCTGTTCTGGAACTCCCTATGTAGACCAGGCTGGCCTTGAACTCACAGAGATCCACCTGCCTCTGCCTCTCAAGTGCTGGGATTAAAGGCATGCACCACCATGCCCAGTTTCCTATTTATTTATTTAATTAATTAATGTATTTAATTTTTTATCTATTTCTGTATGTGTATGAATGTACTGTCTGCGTGCAGGTCTGTGCACCCGTGTCGTGCAATGCCGTGGAGGTCAGAAGAGGGTGTCGGATTCCCCTGGAACTGGAGTTCTCTTGGAATTGGAGTTTCAGACGGTTCTCAGCCGCCACGTGGGTGCTGGGGATCGAACCCGGGTCCTCTGCAAGACAGTTGGCACTCTTAACCGCTAGGCCATCTCTCCAGCCCCAATAATGCTTAATTTTTTATTGTGTTATTTATACTATGACTACGGAAAGAACATCTTTCCTAAAAGCCAGATGTGGTGGTACACACTTGTAATCCCAGCTCTCAGGAGGTAGAGGAAGGAGGAGTAGTTCAAGGTCAGCTTGGGCTACATGAGACAGTGTCTCAGAAAATAAAAACAAAACAAAACAAAATGTCTTTACTTGTAGTTGAAAAATGCACTTTTCCGGGCATGGTGGTACACACCTTTAATCCCAGCACTTGGGAAGCAGAGGCAGGCAGATCTCTGTGAGTTCAAGGCCAGCCTGGTCTACAAGAGTGAGCTCCAAGCCAGCTGGAACCAAAGGGAGACCCTGTCTGAAAAAGATTAAAAAAGAAAAAAGAAGCCAGGCTTGGTGGCACTTGCCTTTAATCCTAGTACTTACACTCAGGAGGAAGAGGCAGGCGGATCTTTGTGAGTTCAAGGCCAGCCTGGTCTACAGAGTGAGTTCCAGGACAGCTGGGGCTACAGGGACACCCTGTCTCGAAAAGACCAAAAAAAAAAAAAAANATTTTGAGGACAAGGCCTCCCTTTAGTCCCAGCTGCCTGGAAACTCACTATGTAGACCAGGCTGGCCTTGAACACTCACAGAGATCCACCAACCTCAGCCTCCGAGCGGGATTACGGCTATGAGCCACCATGCCTGGACTTAATATAAATAAAACTAAAAATCGGAGGGACTGGCTGGCAGGGGCAGCGAATCCCAGCACTTGGGTAGGCAGATCTTCTTGAGTTCAAGGACAGCCGGTCTACATAGAAATCAGGACAAACTGAGAGCACAGGGAGATCCTGCTCAAAAAGACAAAAATAAAGTAAAAATCTGGAGTCAAAAAAGGCGCATGGTGCGCAGCACGGAAGAGGCTGGAAGAAGGAGAACACAAATCTGAGCCCCAGCCGGGCTACACAGCAGAACTTTGTTTGATTCATTGAATTGAGAGATTGATACAGCGAAGACAGGGTCGTCCTGCAGCCCCAGATGTCCCGGAACCCCCAGCGCGGAACTCCCAGTAGACAGGCCGGCCGAACCCACAGAGATCCACCGCCCTGGCCCCAAGTGCTGGGATTAAAGGGCATGCCACCACCATGCCCAGTTTCCTATTATTTATTTAATTAATTAATGTATTTAATTTTTTATCTTTTTCTGTAATTATGAATGTACTGTCTGCGTTGCAGGTCTGTGCACCCCGTGTCGTGGCAATGCCGTGGAGGGTCAGAAGAGGGTGTCCGGGATTCCCCTGGAAACTGGAGTTTCTCTCTGGAATTGGAGTTTCAACGGTTCTTGGCCGCCACGTGGGGGATGGCTGGGGATCGAACCCGGGGTTTTTTTTTTTTTCCTCCTGCAAGACAGTTGGCACTCTTAACCGCTTAGGCCATCTCTCCAAGGCCCCAATTAATGCTTAATTTTTTATTGTGTTATTTATAATTGCATCATACATACATATATACAAAAAAAAAAAAAAACCAGATGTGGTGGTACACACTTGTAATCCCAGCCTCAGGAAGGATAGAGGAAGGAGGAGTAGTTTCAAGGTCAGCTGGGCTACATGAGACAGTGTCCAGAAAATTAAAAAACAAAACAAAACAAAATGTCTTTACTTGTAGTTGAAAAATGCACTTTTCCGGGCATGGTGGTACACACCCTTTAATCCCAGCAACTTGGAAGCAGAGGGCAGGCAGATGCTCTGTGAGTTCAAGGCCAGCCTAGGTCTACATATGGAGTTTCAAGCAAGCCAGGGTTCTATAGTAAAAAAAGAAAAAAAAAAAGATAAAAAAGGAAAAAGAAGCCAGGCTTGGTGCACTTGCCTTTAATCCTAGTACTTACACTCAGGAGGAAGAGGCAAGGCGGCATCCTGGAGTTTCAAGGCCAGCCTGGTCTACAGAGTGAGTTTCCAGGACAGCTGGGGCTACAGGGGACACCCTTGTCTCGAAAAGACCAAAAAAAAAAAAAAAAAGAAAAAAGAAAAAAAAATGCACTTCTGAAGAGTATTTACGGGGGAAGGGACACACAATATCTCCACCTAACTCCTAAGTGGTTTGGGGAGATCTGGTGGGACCTTTCGGAGGTATTTGGGGCAATGTTCCCAGGAAGATGGGAACCATGAGTGGATGGTTAAGGTGCACACTGCCCACTTTGTCTCCTTGTTCCCAAGAACCTGCTTGTTCTTTTGTCCCCCCCACCCCTACCCCTGCGTTAAATAGCATGAGGCTCTTGAGCTTCCCAACCTCCCAAACTAGAGCCCAAATAAGCTTTTCTTTCTTTTCTTTTCTTTTTTTTTTCCGCTGTTACCGCCCAGGGGGCCTCACGGCACAGCGCCCCACGGAGGGGCTTCGGAGGAGGGCTGTTTTTCATTTCGGGGCGGCCTGGCGGGGCGGAGGCCTGAGCCGATCAAATAAGATCAAGGTGTAGGCAGGGGGAGGGGCGTGTGGGCAGATGCGCGCTCGCCTTGCAGGACCCACGCGCACACACACTCGCACATCCACGCTCACACTCGGCCCACACGAGCCTTTCACACTGCACACCACTCCATCCGTGGCCCAAGCCGCGCTCCTGCCAGCAAGCTTTTCTTTTTTTTTTTTTTTTTTTTTTCACAACACCATTTTTTTTTTTATTGATGCTTTGTGCATTCATACATCCATTTTCCAATTCAGTTCAGGCATATCTCCCTTCCCTTCACCCCCACCCCCCACCCCCAACCGAGATCATGCCATCTTGCCATGACTGTCTTGCATATCCTCTCAGTTTTTTTTTTCCATTTATTTAGCCTATAAGTGATCATCCATGAGTACAAGCATCCTTCAGTAAACCAATTTTGCAGGCTGTTGTGCCCAACACCCACAGCCCCACCTTCCAGCGGGGGGGTGAGGGTTGTATGTTCAATCAGGTTAATCAAATGGGGGTCCAGACTACATTGCTGTAGTTTCACCCTTTCACCCCAATCGCAAGCCCTTACATTCACCACGCCCCCTCTTCCGTCAGATTATTCCCTGGGCTTAGGAAAAGGGGCACAAGTGGATGAGAAGCAGAAACAGTCCATCTCTCTGGAGCTGTTGTCTTGGATCTGGTAATTCTGGCTGTTTTCCTTTCATGGGCTGACAAAGTTGTCCAGAATAAACCTTCTCGATCCTACTAATGAAGCACAAGCAATTAAGATATATAGGTATTTAAGCAGCATTAAATTAGTATATGGTAGGTTACTTTGTTATAAACATATATGTTTAGATGAGATGTTGATCCACGACCTACATTTTTTCCTGTTAAATATTGACGGGGTCTTACTGTAGCTTATGATATCTTCCTAAACCTGTAGAGAATGTAAGCTTGTGGCATTCAGCCATGGCGTCATTCCTCCAAGGAGAGAGCCCAATAGCCAACTAATTTGCGGGATATACAGGTTTATGGCTGCCTCTGCTGCACATATTTTCCAGGCAGGTGAGGTGTAGAGCTGGTTGCTGACGTGGAGTCTTGCTTGGACTCAAGGAGACCCGTATTTGGCTTTATTTGGTTTAGTGGCCCTTGGTAACACTCTCTGGTATTCCAGAGCCATCTGTACACTTGCATGTGTGGTCTCAATGCATCTTTTCCATGAACATCAGGTCTTCAGGCAGCAGGGCCTTATCGCTCTCTTCTTGCAGGTTATCCCACTTTAGAGGCAAGGGCAGCCTTTACCTTTTGTGGCGACCTTTAGATCCCCTGGCAAACATCTCCCTGGTGGAATAATCCATTACTGATGTCAGAGCTCCTGTATTGATATATTTTGCTTTAAGCGCATAGTTTAAGGACTTTAGTGTTATTTTTGGTTCTGAACAAGAGAGAATATTCCTTTTCACAGTTTCTATGTCTTATTAGTCAATTAAGAAGGCATTTTTACCAGTTTTATAAGAAGATTACCTCTATAATAGTTGTCTCCAATTTACAGTTTGAGAGCAACCCCATCATCGTAATATTTCTCCTTTTTCTATGGGGGGAGGTATGAAAGTCTCTCATATCAAAAACCTTTGTGGCACCTAGAAAGTAAGTTTCATCAGGACCCACTATAAATAGTTGTTACCCAACAGTGAATTATATCTCCATTTAACTCGATGCATTTACCGTTATTATCAGAGTCTGTAAACCAATGTAGTTTAATATAACATATTTACTTTTACTAAGTCCTTAAAACACCACTGTATCCTGTAGACAGTGTCTAGGTAAAACTGGGCACTTGTTGAACTCACGTCAATTTAAATATGCATTAATCGAATATTACATCAGTGTCCCCACCCCACCCCCCCCTTCCCCCAAATTCACCCATTTCGTTCCATTTTCTGATGCAGTCTTCTGTTGTTGTTCTTTTACTATGCATCCCTCTCCATGAGAAATGTTTATATTGGGTTATTGGTACTGCATCCACATATGAGGGACACCATTTGTCGTTTGTTTCTGGGGACTGTGTTACTTCACTTAACATATTGTCTTCCAGCTCCATCCATTTACCTGCAAATTCCATGATGTTTGTCCCTCTTTACCGCTGCATAGAAACTCCATGATACATGTACCACATTTTTCTCTACTCCACTGCCAGTTGCAGGGCACCTGGGCTTGGTTCCAGCTTTTTGCTATTGTGAACAGAGCTGCAATAAACATAAGCTGTGCATGTATCTTTGCAGTAAGATGTGTCTTGTGGTATATACCCAGGAGTGTTATGGGAACTGGGTCAAATGGAGGGCTCGTTTTGAGTCTTCTAAGGGTTCCTCCAACATCTTGATTTCCATAGTGGCTGTACAAGTTTACATTTCCCACCACAATGGATGAGTGATTCCCCTTTCTCCACAACCTCTCCAGCACTTGGTATCATTTTGTGTTCTTGATCCTAGCCCAGTCTTACTGGAGTAAGGTGATATCTTAAATTGGTTTTAATTGCATTTCCTTAATTTATCAGAGATGTTGAAACACTTCTTAAGATGTTTTCTCGGCCATCTCTATTTCCTCCTGTGTGAAAGCTCTCAATTCAAGTCTTTGCTCCATCTTTGAGCGTTTCATTTGTTTTCTTTTCTTCTTTGTTTTTTGATGTAGTTTATATTCTGGAAATTAATGCTTGTCAGATGTGTCTGCCCAGTGAAGGTTCCTTTCCCACCTCTGTGGGTTTTCTCTTCACTTCCTTTATTGTTTCTTTTGATGTACAGAAGCTTTTGACTTTAAGAGATTCCCATTTGTCAATTGTGATCTTATTTCTTGTGCAGCTGCTGTCTGATTAGGAAAAGTCTTTTCCTACCCCTATGTCTTGCTTAAGTCTGCTTGCCAAGTTTCTCTTTTCTATCACCTCCAGATTTTTGGGGTTCACGTTGAGGTCTTTGGTCCATCTGGAGTTGACTTTTGTACAAGGTGAGAAGGTAGGGGTTTAATTTCATTTTCTACAAGTGGTGATCCAATTTTGCCGGCACCACTTGCTGAAGATGCTGTCTTTTCCTCCATTGTGTCTTCTTGGCCCCCTTGGTCAAATATTTGACGGTGGCTTAAATTGTATGATCTCAGGTTTGGATCTTTCAGTTTTATTCCATTGGTCAACTGGTCTGTTTTGTGCCAGTACCAGGCGTTTTTATGACTATAGCTCTGTAGTGTAGTTTGATGTCAGGTATAGCGATCCCCCTGTATTGCTCTTTTTCACTCAGGGTTGCTTGGCTATTCGGGGTCTTTTGGTTTTTCCAAATGAAATTGAGGATTTTTTTTTCCAAGCCTGTTGAAGAAATTCTTGGGATTGCATTAAATTGTACACTAGTTTGGGTAGGACGGACATTTTTACTATATTTTATTTTCCAATCCATGAGCATGAGAGGTTTGTCCATCTTTTCTGATGTCTTCCTCATTTTCCTTTTTCAGGGGTTTAAAATTTTTTGTGTAGAGATCCTTTGGTGTCCTTGGTTAGGTTTTGTTCCTAGGTATTTTATTGTTGAGCTATTGTTGAGTGAAGGTCTCCTTGTAGGTCCTTCTTCAGTTGGCTTGTGTTTGGTGTAAAGAAAGGCTACTGATTTTTTCTAGATTTATTTTTGTTATCTGCCACTTCACCAAAGCTCTTAATCGTTTCTAGGATTTTTCTGGAGTTCTTAGCATCCCTTAGGTTAAGACAATCATATTCATCAGCAAAAAGGGATAAGCTGTTGACTTTCCTCTTTTCCAATTAGACTCCTTTTAATTTCCTTTCTTGCCTTTTTGCCCTGGCAAGGGTTTCACACACTATATTTGAAAAGGAGTGGCTGACAGGGGCAGCCTTTGCCGAGTTCCTACCTATAAAGGAAATGCTTCTATCATTTCCCCATTTTAGGATGATATTGGCTGTGGGTTTCCTTGTATATGGCTTTGATTACATTGAGGAATGATCCCTTCAGACCAATTCCTTCCAGGACTTTAAACATGAAAGGATGCTGGATTTTGTCAAAGGCTTTTTTTTTTTTTTTTTTTGAGATGATGGTGTGTTTTTGTCTCAATCCATTTATGTTTTGATGATGTTTATTGGATTTTCGTATGTTGAACCATCCCTGCATCTCTGGTATGAATCCAACTTGGTCATGGTGGATGAATTTCTTTTGATGTGAGTCTGTATGGGGTTTGCCGAAATCCTGTTTAGAATTTTGGCATCTGTGTTTCATTAGGGAGATGGGTCTATAGTTCTTCCTTTTTGGTTGTATCTTTCCCTGTTGGTAGTTAGCGTAATGGCTGGGCTTCAAGAAGGATTCTGGGAGAAGTTCCCTCCGTTGTATCCTTCTAAACAATTTAAGTATTAATGGTTGTATGTCTTTTTTTCGAAAATATTTATAGAATTCTGCAGTGAAACCGTCTGGGCCTGCGCATTTTTTTGGTTGGGAGGTGTTATTCCATCTTCGATTTCTTCCTGTAATATTGGTCTGTTTAGACTGTCGTTCTCTTCTTGGTTGAGCTCTGGGGATTCCCAGGATTTCAGATTATTCATCCATTTATCCTAGAGTTTCAACTAGTGGAGTATAAGTTTTTGTAGTAGTCCCGTATAATTGTCTGGATCTTTTCATTGTCTGTTGTGATATTTTCCCCTTTTCGTCACAGATTCTATTGATTTGGAGTTGTTCCCTCTTTCTTTTTGGTAACTGGGCTAGAGGTCTGTCTAGAGGTCTGTCTATCTATTTATTCTCTCAAAGAACCACTTTTGGATTTCATTGATTTTGTATGGTTTTCTTTGTTTCTATTCAATTGATCTCTGCTCTAATTTATTTTAATTTTTCTTCTTGTCTGCTCCGTTAGGGTTCATTTGTTGTTGCTCTCAAGTATTTTTTACTGCAGTGTTAGATCATTCCACTTTGTGTTCTTTTCTGTTTTTTAATGTAGGCATTTAGAGCCTATAAATCTTCCCCTCTTAAGGATGCTTATTAAAAGTGTCCCGTAGGTTTTGCTATGTTGTATTGTCATTGTTATCCAGTTCCAGGAATGTTTTTTTTTTTTATTTCTTCTTTATTTCTTCCCTTGGACCCACTCTTTATTCAGGAGGGTGTTGTTTTAGTCTCCATGTGTTCCCTGTAGTGTAGGGGTTATTCTGGTGTTGATAATGAGTTTTATTGCCTGTGGTCTGATAGAATGCATGAGATTATTTCAACTTTTTTTTATATTTTTTGAGTTTTTTCCTATGTCCCAGTATATGGTCTATTTTTGGAGAATTGTTCCATGAGGTGTTGAGTTTAGAAAGTGTATTCTCGGTGTTTGGTTGAAATATTCGATAGATGATCTGTGAGGTCCATTTGGTTTATTTGTGTCATTTTAGCTTCAGATGTCTCTCTGTTTAAATCCTTTGCCTGTTGATCTGTCCCTTCCTTGGGACCCTTTAGTGGGGTATGGAAATCCCCTAGTATTAGTGCGCTAGGGTTAATCTGTGCCTGAGATCCTGGAGAATTTTTCTTTATAAAGTTTGGTGCACCGGTGTTTTGTGCAATAATATATTTATGATTGTGAATCTTCATGGCAAATTGTTCTTT
Organism: Rhizomys pruinosus; assembly: GCA_009823505.1. Classification (NCBI taxonomy): domain Eukaryota; kingdom Metazoa; phylum Chordata; class Mammalia; order Rodentia; family Spalacidae; genus Rhizomys; species Rhizomys pruinosus. The sequence continues at coordinate 226,759 of VZQC01012778.1, forward strand.
TGATAAAGATAGTTAATGGTCCCTCTTTGGTCTCTTGATTTCTTTTGCTTTGAAGTCATTTTGTCTGATATTAGAATAGCCACACCTGCTTTCTTGGCTACCATTTGCTTGAAATTACTCTCTTCCATCCCTTCCACCTTAAGTTTGATGCCTATCCTTGAGATTGAGATGGGTTTCTTGTAGAACACTATAGATGGGTTTTGTTTCCTAATCCATTCTCCAGTCTGTGCCTTTTTATTGGGGGAGTTTAGCCCATTAATATTTTAAGGTTATAATTGAAAGATGGATATGTTGCTTCCTTTCACTTTATTTATCCATTTGGACTTCTAGCCTCTGATTTGCTCCTATGGTTTTGTTTTGTTAGTTCTTTTTGTAGGTGTTTGAGGATTGTTGCTTCCTCTCTTCTGCCCTTTTGAATTGCTTCAATATTTTATAGAAGAGTTGGTTTTCCAGATAGGTATTCCCATCATCTTGTTTATGTCATGGAAGATCTTTTCTCTTTCTCCTTCAACTATAATCGACATTTTTGCTGGGTAAAAGTATTCCCTGGGTTGGCATCCGTTAGTCCCTTAACACTGGGAATGCTTTGCATTCCATGTTCTTTCTTTGCTTTCATGGTTTGAGGCGAGAAGTCAGTTGTTGATTCTGATGGGTTTCCCTTTGTTGTTGACTTGTTTTTTCTTGTAGCTTTCAGAATTTGTCTTTGTTTTTGGACCCTGAGCTATTTCAACCACATTTGCAAATTTTCTCTCCCCTGGACTTGTTGGAGCAGAAAATCCTTTTCAGTATTTTCTTTTTTTTTTTTTTTTTTTTTTTTTTTTTTTTTCACATCATTTTTTTTTTTATTGATGCTTGTTGCTTTTCTTTTTTTTTGGTCTTTTCGAGACAGGGTCTCCCTGTAGCCCCAGCTGTCCTGGAACTCACTCTGTAGACCAGGCTGGCCTTGAACTCACAAAGATCTGCCTGCCTCTGCCTCCCAAGTGCTAGGATTAAAGGCGTGCGCCACCACGCCCGGCCAAGCTTTTCTTTATAAGTGACTCAGTTTCAGGTACTCTGCTGTTGTAACGGAAAATGGACTAAGACGACTGGTTATTGAGTTATTTTCACTGCTCTTACTATTTTCCTGTATAATAGATATTATATCAAATTAAAAAGAAAACTTACCCATGGTGTAGTCAAAAGCAAAGCAACACCCCAAATTAGCAACCTGTGGGTCAGTGCTTCTTGCCAGGGGCAGAGGCAGTGGAAGGTATGACATTCAAGTGTCTGCAGGCAGGGACAGGTAGCCACCCTCCAGGCCTGGCTTAGTGGCTGGAACATGTTTTATGCAAATTCTGCCGGCACAGAACCACAGACGAGCACAGCTCCTGGCAGAGCCATCAAGTCCTGGAGTAGAGGTCTAGCAGCTCTTTTGTGCCAAATGATTCATAGACACCATTCAATGAACAGAGAAATCCTCAGTAAATAAGTGAACTGTGCTTGGGTTTAATCTGTTTCATAAAAGTAATTATCGGGCTGGAAAGATGGCCTAGTGGTTAAGAGCGCCGACTGCTCTTGCAGAGGACCCGGGTTCAATCCCCAGCACCCACATGGCAGCTGAGAACTGTCTTTAACTCCAGTTCCAGGGGACTCTGTCGCCCTCTTCTGACCTCCACGGCATTGCAGGACATGGGTGCACCAACCTACATGCAGACAGTACACTCATACACATAAATAAATGAATTTTTAAAAGTTAAAAAAAAAGTAATTATCAGGGCTGGAGAGACTCAGTGGTTAATAGCACCAACTGCTCTTGCAGAGGACCTGGGTTTGAGTTCCAGAACCCACATGGTGGCTAAAGAACTGTCTTTAAGCCGGGTGTGGTGGCACAAGCCTTTAATCCCAGCACTCAGGAGGCAGAGGCAGGCAGATCTCTGTAAATTCAAGGCCAGCTGGGGCTACAGGGAGACCCTGTCTCAAAACCTCCCCCCCAAAAGTAATTATCATGTAAGTTTGCTTTTGTTACAGCCTGTAATAAATAGAATGTTTGCATTTTTGTAAAGAGAGCTGAATTTTTTTTTTCTTTTTTGTTCTTTTTGAGACAGGGTCTCCCTGTAGCCCCGGCTGTCCTGGAACTCACTCTGTAGACCAGGCTGGCCTTGAACTCACAAAGATCTGCCTGCCTCTGCCTCCCAAGTGCTAGGATTAAAGGTGTGCGCCACCACGCCCGGCGAGAGCTGAATTTTTTAAGTATTGATTTTTTTTAATTTTTATTTATTTATTTTTATTATTTTTTAAGGGATTCGAAATATAAGAGCTCAGTTGTTTTCAGATCACATTGACATTGCTCAGTTTGCCATACAATTAGGTACTTGGTGTTAGCATCCACAGATGAGGGATACCATTCATCATTTGTTTCTCTGGGACTGTGTTACTTCACTCAGCACATTTTCTAGCTCCAACCATTTACTTGCAAAGCTCATGATGTCATCTTTACCGCTGCATAGAACTCCATTGTGTAGATGTACCACATTTTCTTTTCTTTTTTTTTTTTACTTTCTTTTTTTTGATGTACCACATTTTCTCTATCCACTTGTCAGTTGAGCGGCACTTGGGTTGGTTCCAGCTCCTTGCTATTGTGAAGAGAGCTTCAATAAACATGGCTGTGCATGTATCTTTGTGGTAAGATGAGTCTTATGGGTACATAACCAGGAGTGGTATGGCTGGGTCGGGTGGCAAGTTCATTCCAAGTCTTCCAAGGGTTCTCCACACTGCTTTCCATAGTGGCTGTACAAGTTTACATTCCCACCAGCAGTGGATGAGTATTCCCCTTTCCCTACAACCTCTCCAGCACTTGGTATCATTTGTTTTCTTGATCCTAGCCAGTCTTATTGCAGTAAGATGATGTCTTAAAGTGGTTTTAATTTGCATTTCCTTAATTATTAGGGAAGTTGAACACTTTTTTTTTTTTTTTTTTTTGGTTTCTCAAGACAGGACTGTCCTGGAACTCACACTGTAGACCAAGGCTGACCTTTGAACTCACAAAGATCCACCTGCCTCTGCCTCCCAAGTGCTAGGATTAAAGGTGTGTGTCACCATGCCCGGCTTGAAGTTGAACACTTTTAAGATGTTTCTCAGCCATCTCTAATTCCTCACTTGTGAAGCCCTCGTTCAGCTCTTTTGCTCCATCTATGAGTGGTCAATTGTTTTCTTTCTTCTTTGTTTCTGAGTAGTTTATATATTCTGGAAATTAATGCTTTGTCAGATGTTTCTGCATGAAGGTTTCCTCCCACTCTGTGGATTTTCTCTACTTCCTTGATTTTTCTTTTGATGTACAGAAGCTTTTGAGTTTAATGAGGTCTCAATTGTCAATTGTCACCTTAATTCTTGCGTAGCTGCTGTCTGATTTAGGAGGTCTTTTCCTATGCCTATGTCTTGTAGTCTGCTGCCAACTTTTTCTTTCTATCAGCCTTCAGAGTTTGGGGTTTCACGTTGAGGTCTTTTTTAAAATTTTTATTTACTTTGTATGTGTATGAATGTACTGTCTGCATGTAGGTTTGTTCACCCGTGTCGTGCAATGCTGTGGAGGTCAGAAGAGGGCGTCGGACTCCCCTGGAACTGGAGTTAAAGACGGCTCTCAGCTGCCATGTGGGTGCTGGGGATCAAACCCAGGTCCTCTGCAAGAGCAGTCAGCGCTCTTAACCGCTAGGCCATCTCTCCGGCCCCACATTGAGGTCTTTAATCCATCTGGAGTTGACTTTTGTACAGGGTGAGAGGTAGGGGTTTTAATTTCATTCTTCTACAAGTGTGATCCCAGTTTTGCCAACACCATTTTGCTGAAGATGCTGTCTTTTCTCCCTTGTGTCTTCTTGGGCCCCTTGTCAAATTGAGATGGGCTGAAATTGATGTGCTCAGTTTTGGTTCTTCAGTCTTGTTCCATTGGTCAACAGGTCTGTTTTGTGCCAGTATCGGGCGTTTTTATGACTATAGCCTTGTAGTATAGTTTTGAAGTCTGGTATAGAGATCCCCCCTGTATGCTCTTTTCACTCAGAGTTATTTTNGGGTCTTTTGTTTTTCCAAATGAAATTAAGGACTTTTTTTTTTCCAAGCCTGTGAAGAAACTCTTGGGGATTTTAATTGGGATTGCATTAAATCTATACAAGAGTTTGGGTAGAATGGACATTTTTACTATATTAATTTTCCCAATCCATGAGCATGGGAGGTTTTTCCATCTTCTGATGTCTTCTTCAATTTCCTTCTTCAAGGGTTTAAAATTTGTAGATTAAGTATTGATTTTTACCAAAGAACAAGGCCTTGAAAGGTTTTCCTGTACAGCAATAAATGCACAAACTTTCTGGAAGCAGTTCCTTCCTAATGGAAATATATGTCAGATATAACTCATTAGTCCCCTTTGTCAGGTGTTGTGGGTCCTTTGTCAGGTGTTGTGGGTCCTTTATCAGGTGTTGTGGGTCCTTTGTCAGGTGTTGTGGGTCCTTTGTGTCAGGTGTTGTAGGTCCTTTGTCAGGTGTTGTGGGTCCTCTTATCTCCTCATGTCTATTTTGGCCCAGCCTCTGGATTGTTAGGATTTAAAAATTTTGTATTTATGTCGGGTATGGTGGCACATGCCTTTCATCCTAGCACTTGGGAAGCAGAGACAGGCGATCTCTGTGAGTTCAAGGCCAGCCTGGTCTACAGAATGAGTTTCAGGACAGCCAGAGCTACAGGCAGACCCTGTCTCAAAAAGACCAAAAAAACCCCCCAAAACAAAAATTTTGTATTTATTATTTTTCTGTACAAGTATATTGCCTGCATGTGTGTAATAACACTTGTGTTATGCAGTACCTATGAAGGTCAGAAGAGGACCTTCTTGGAATCCCCAATTGGATTCCCTGGAACTGGAGTTACAGATGGTTGTTAGCCCCCATGTGGGTGCTAGGAACTGAACCTGGGTCCTCTGTAAGAGCAGACAGTGCCTTTAACCTCGGATCTATCTCTCCAGCCCTGGATTGTTTTATGATTTCTACCAGTTTGCTTCCACAAAGCTTTTCACTGGGCTGGGGGCGTATAGAAATGTCTCACTTTTCAAGAGCACTTGCCGCACAATCATGAGGCCCAGAGTTCAGATCACAGCACCCTCATAACAGGCCTCCCAAGAATACCTATAAGACCAGCTCCAAGGGGTACTTGCTGACTTCTGGTATAGCTGAGAAAACATAAGCTCCAGGTTCAGGGAGAGAAATTGCCTCTAAGGACAGGCAAGAATGACAGAGGACATGCCTACACCCTCTTCTGGCCTTTGCACATGTGCACAAGTGGGTGCATACCCACACGTGTGTGTGCATATACTCCTATAGACACACACATAAACAAATAAGTAAAGCCTAACAAAGCTTTTTAGATCTTTGTTTCTTTGCTTGTTTTAATCTGAATGTCCACACATTAAAGGACAAATAGCTAAAAGACAGGCTTCTTCACACAACCACTAAGACCAACCGTTTTTTTCTCAAAGCAAAAAAAGCCAATTTGGGAATCCCTCCAAAAGTGTGCTGCACCTTTCAACTTTCTCCCACCCTCCATCCCATACCTCTTAGGCTGTGCTGGACAAGAGCCCTGGACAGCTGAGCTGCCGTGGAAAGGGACAGCTTCCTTTTCCTGCTGCCTGTGTGGCCTGAAGGAGTGTTCCTGTTCCTAGCTCCCATAGTGGCTCCTGCAGGACAAGGGCCCTTAGAACATTGGCCACATTCCTGCCAGCCGTGCCCCAGGAAGGCCTGAAAAAACAAACACCAGAGCATCAAAGCCTGGCTGAGTCATCTCCGTGTGTAGACACTGCTAGCTTGTATTCTTGCAACATGAAGAAGTAACAGAGAACAGCTTGAATCTAGACTGGATTTCACAACACATTTTTGAGACACAAAGCTCTGGCAACATAAACTAACAAGCTGATCCAAAGCCTCGGTAAGTTAGCACTATGTGGGGACCAGTTTACCCTGAGCTCACTCTTGGGGGATCTGACGGTGCAGGCAAAGACCAGGAATGAAACGTGATTTATGAAACCAGCCCATGATCAAAGAAAAGAAGCTGAAATGAGACCTCTTTCAGGCTCGAAGTCTCTGGTCTCTTTGGTATTAACTGCAGTTGGTCTTGAAATCCTACCTGGACAGACGTTTAAGAGCAGAAAGTCCCTTCCATCCCTTGAGCCCCAGGCAGGAAGTCATGCTTTGTAATTGAGGTCTGTAAAGTGTAGGTCAAAGTTGTTTCAGACATCTGAAGCTGGAAACAGACCTCCAGTTTACTGGAGCCGATGGGACCTGAGAAGAGAGGGTGGGTCCCTGGCCACCACCTCTGAGCCTCATGGGCCTAACTTGTTTTCCTCGAAGCAGTATTTGGCCCTAGGGTCACAATAATGCTAATCCTGATGAGGAAATGCTTCAGAAAGATGAGCTGGTGAAGTCCACTAAGAACCTGAGGCTAACACCCTGACGCTGTGGCCACGCCTGACTCCAGAGCAGATCCCAACTTCTCTGCCAGGACCTCGAGAACCCAGCATTTAATTAGTAATGAGACACTTGTTTTCAGAAGTATGATTAAAGTATGGGAAGCTGGACTCCTTTTTGCCTTTAGTATTTTTCTCTTGCTCCTTAAACTGAGCAGGGAGAGTTGGGAAAGGAAGGAAAAAAAAAAAAAAGGAGGAACCTGGGAAGACAACAGAAGTCGCTCCTGCGATCCTGCGAGTGACAAGTTAGCATCCTGATCCTGGAGCGTAGAGCCAGAGATGGAGTGTCTGGCCAGACCACTCTGTTGCTGGCCATTTTCTCTACACAGGATGAGTTCCCAATACCTGACTGTCTGTGTCCCAGGCTGTGTACTGTTGTAGGAGCGTCTCTTGCTATGAGCAGGTACAGTGCAGTCCTGATAAGGGAAGGGGAGCACAGTGGCTGCCTGCAGTCACTGTGGGGAAATGACCCCTCGGCACAGAGGTCAGTTGGTTACTTTCATAACCCAACCTGAGAGGTCCTTCCAACTCAGGTCCTTAGCCTGGGAAAATGGGACGCTTCCTGTGTGACCGTGCTTTCCCTCCTTCTGGTCTCTGGACAGAAATTTCAGGCCGATGGCCGATCTTCAGCCTATACCTGCTCACAATTCACTTCACAGGTTAGTGACCTGATTGGTCTCCACCCAGCCCCAAACTAGCTTACCAGATTGGTGGTCTGATAGACCTCTGTCCAATCCACTAGCCACCAACACTCAAAATCCAGGCCTACTTCAGCCTGTATACGTGCAAAATAATGGAACCAGGAATTTTGTGTGATGATGGTAATGGAGAATTCGATTTATTGCCTGCTGCAAGTCACTTTTATAAGCAAAATGACATCAGCTCCCAGAGCCAATCACACACCCCCAGTTTCTTTCACACCACTGTATACTGCTGCTCTGCCTAACATCATGTGCCTGGGCCACAGTTGCTTGCTCCGTCGTGGGGCAGGCTCAGAGCAATCCTATGACTTTCATATTGAGGAATGCTGAGAACTAGCCCCTAATTCAAACTGGATACTCCCACATACTATCTTGTGAATATTTGTGTGCTTGGTCAAGGCTTCTTGAATTTTCACTTTGCCCAAGAAAGTTTTATATAACCCTGGTATGTAGCTGTGTAAAATAAGGTTACAAAGCAAAGACTGACAAATAAAAATTGTCAAGAAATTTAAAGAGGAATCTCAGGGTTTCTCTGTAGCCCCAGCTATCATGGAACTCATTCTGTAGATCAGGCTGGCCTTGAACTCACAGCGATCCACTTGCCACTGTCTCCCAAGTGCTGGGATTAAAGGCATGTGCCACCATGCCCTGCAAGAAGAGCTTCTTGTAAAGTTTTTATTATATTTACTTATTTTGTGTGTGTCTACATGTGCTACGGTGTGTCCTTGTAGAGATCAAAAGGCTACTTTTGAGAGGTGATTCTATCCCTCCATCATGTGGGATTTCAGGGCTGAACTCAGGTCATCACCAGGCCTGGTGGTAAGTGCCTTTACCTCTGAGCCACCTCGCCAGGCCCAGTGGTAAGTGCCTTTACCTCTGAGCCACCTCACCAGGACCTGGTTTTCCTTTTATAGACCCAAATGAGTTTAAAGACTAGACCAATGACAGGGTAAGCTGTTTAAATAGTATTTACCTGCTGGACATGGTGGCACAGCCTTTAATCCCGGCACTTGGGAGGCAGAGGCAGGTGGTTCTCTGTAAGTTCAAGGCTAGCCTGGTCTACATAGTGAGTTCCAGGACAGTTGGGGCTACAGGAGGACCCTGACTCAAAAAGTAAAAAAAAAAAATAGTATTTACCTTTTCTAACTAAAAATTAGAAGTAAAATAAATGCAGAGCCATATATAATATTGCAGTGGCAATATCTATATTATTTAAAATTTTAGAGTTCATCAAAGCAACTTTTCTCATAGGTGGACTGTGGAAAAACTGAATAATATATGTTTGTTTGTTTGTTTTGGTCTTTTTGAGACAGGGTCTCCCTGTAGCCGCAGCTGTCCTGGAACTCACTCTGTAGACCAGGCTGGCCTTGAACTCACAAAGAACCGCCTGCCTCTGCCTCCCAAGTGCTAGGATTAAAGGCATGTGCCACCATGCCCGACCCAATATATAAGTTTTAACTTCAAAATATATATGCCAGGGAGACAGCTCAGCAGTTTGGTTAAGAGCACTGGCTGATCCTGCAAAAGACCAGGGCTCAAATCCCAGCACCCACCCGCTAACAACCAACCGTCACACAAAACTGCAGTTCCAGGGGAATCATACAGCCTCTTCTGCCCTCCGTGGGCATGCACGACATGGGTACACTTATATACATTCAGGCACGACACTCATAAACATAAAATAAAAAATGAAAATTATATAGACATCAGTTCTTGCTTAAACATTTAAAATTAGAATCATATATAGCTTATCTGAAGTTACACTACTGAAAAGCTTGCAGGGGCTGGGAGTTTAGCTAGTGGCAGAGCACTTGGATGGTGCCTGAGGCATCCAAGAAGATGTGCAGCATACACCACAAAGAAGACGCATGGCCTACGCCACGAAGAAGAAGGAGGCACAGCCTACATCACAAAGATGTGTGGCCTACACCACAAAGAAGATGTGCGGCTGGCTAGGCGTGGTGGCACACACCTTTAATCCTAGCACTCGGGAGGCAAAGGCAGGTGGATCTCTGTGAGTTCAAGGCCAGCCTGGTCTACAGAGTGAGCTCCAGGACAGCTGGGGTTACAGGGAGACCCTGTCTTGAAAAAGACAAAAAAAAGAAAAAGAAAAAGAAAGAAGATGCATGGCATACACCACGAAGATGGATTAGCTTCTCCTGACAGGATGTCCAGGTTGAGATTCTACCCAACATCTCTGCTTCTATTCCTCTCCTCACCGAAGCACTCTCGTGGGCTGGGATCTAGCACAATGACAGATAACTTGGCTAGCACATGCAAGGCCCTGAATTCAATCCCCAGCATTGCAACAACAGCAGCAACAATAAAAGCACTTTTAATATGAGACCAAAATGGAAGCAAAATAGCTACCATGAAGCCTTATCTGTCCCTCTCCTTGATAATCTGTTTTTGTTATTTTCTTTTTAAGTATTTTTCTATTAGCATGTGTTAACTATACATAACAGGTTCCATTGTGACATTTCATACATGCACATAATGTGTGTTGAACATACTAACTCCCCTTACCTTCTTTGTACCCCATCTCACTCCCACTAATCTGACCCTTCCTCATTCTAATTAGTCCCTCTTCCACTTTTTTTGATGTGTGTGTGTATGTGTGTGTGTGTGTCTCAGTAGGTTTCATTGGGGTGTTTGCAAGAGTGTGGGCATGCGAATTTGTTTCTAGAAACATCAGAAACCTAACCAACAAAATCTGGTTTTAAAAAGTCACTTCTACGGGCCGGGCGTGGTGGCCCACGCCTTTAATCCTAGCACTTGGGAGGCAGAGGCAGGTGGATCTTTGTGAGTTCAAGGCCAGCCTGGTCTACAGAGTGAGTTCCAGGACAGCTAAGGCTACAGGGAGACCCTGTCTCAAAAAGACCAAAAAAAAAAAAAAGTCACTTCTAGCTGGGCATGGTGGAGAATGCCTTTAATCCCAGCACTCAGGAGGCAGAGGCAGCTGGATCTTTATGAGTTCAAAGCCAGCATGGTCTACATGTGAGTTTCAGGCCAGCTGTGGCTACAGGGAGACCCTGTCTCAAAAAGACGAAAGAAGAAGAAAAAGAAGGAGGAACAGGAGAAAGAGTAGGAGAAGAAGCCACTTCTTCTGGTACAGAGGTGGCTCAGCGGTTAAGTCCCTTTGCTGCTCTTGCAGAGGACACAAATTTGGTTCTCAGAACCACATGGTGACTTGTGCCACCTGTAACTCTAGGTCAATGGTATCTGATGCTCTATGGTGTCCAAGGACATCTGTTCACATGAGATGCACATAGATTCATACAGGCACATAAATAAGACAAATATATCTGGGGTTTTTTGCTTTCTTAATTTTAAAAAATTTGATCAGCCGGGCGTGGTGGCGCACGCCTTTAATCCCAGCACTCGGGAGGCAGAGGCAGGTGAATCTTTGTGAGTTCAAGGCCAGCCTGGTCTACATAGTGAGCTCCAGGCCAGCTGGGACTAAAGGGAGACCCAGTTTCAAAAATACCAAAAAAAAAAAAAAATTTTGATCAGTGAATACATCTAGATACTTTTTTTTTTTTTGTATGTGTATGAATGTACTGTCTGCATGCAGGTCTGTGCACCCCTGTCGTGCAATGCCGCAGAGGTCAGAAGAGGGTCTCGGATTCCCCTGGAACTGGAGTTCTCCTGGAATTGGAGTTACATACGGTTCTTAGCTGCCATGTGGGTGCTGGAGATCGAACCTGGGTCCTCTGCAAGAGCAGTCGGTGCTCTTAACCGCTAGGCCATCTCTCCAGCCCAATCTAGATACCTTTTTAATCTTTTTGAGACAGGGTCTCCTTGTAGCTCCAGCTGTACTGGGACTCACTATATAGACCAGGCTGGCCTTGAACTCACAGACATCTACTTGCTTCTGCCTCCCAAGTACTGGGATTAAAGGTGTGCACCTCTACTTCTGGCTCTACATCTGTATTTTTACAAAATCCACTTGTAAAAAATAAAATAAAAAATAAAAAGCCACTCGTAAAGCTGAGTGTGGTGGCGCACTCCTGTAATCCCAGAACTCGGGAGGCAGAGGCAGGCGGATCTCTGTGAGTTCAAGGCCAGCCTGGTCTACAGGGCTAGTTCCAGGAAAGCTGGGGCTACAGGGAGACCCTGTCTCACCCCCCCCTAAAAAAGCCACTTGTAGCCAGGTGTGGTGTAGTTTGAGGCAGGAAGATTGCCATAAATTCAAGGCCAGATGGTAAGACACTGTTTCAAAAAAGAACAAATAAAAGCATGTTTGGTGTGTGTATGTGTGTGTGTGTGTATATATGTGTGTATGCCCATGTATGTCTGTGTATGTATGCATTTTGTGTATGTGTGCATGTATGTATGTGTAAATGTGTGTGCAAGTGTTTGTATGTATGTGCATATGTACATGTATCTGCATATGTGTAAACATATATGTTTATGTGTATGTATTTGTGTTTGTGTGTGCATGTGTGTTTAACATATGGGGATTGTAAGTTTTGTTGCTTTGTAGGGGAAAAGTATTCTTTTGTTGTTATAAAAACAACAAAATACCAGCCAGTCCTGGTGGTACACACGTTTAATCCCAGCACTCAGAGGCTGGTGGATCTCTGTGAGTTCCAGGCCAGCCTGGTCTACATAGTGAGTTCCAGGACAGCCTGGTCTACATAGTGAGTTCCAGGACAGCTGGAGCTACAGGAAGACCTTGTCTCAAAAAGTTCAAACAAATAAACAATAAAAACAACAAAACACCAGGATCGTTCTCAGAAGTCACTTGCTGAGATCAAGCTTTAGGAAGACCTGGATGTGTGGACAGTGAGTCATGATGAAGCAGTTTGCTGAGCTCGGGGCTGCTGGTGGGAGCTGGGCAAGTCTTGCTTAACTTCCCATGGGGCTGCAATCAATCTACTGAGCCAGCTGCAGAGCAGAGCCCTGTGAAAGGTGAAGGGAGTGGTGGGCAGGATGGTCATCAACCTGGAAGCATTTCAGGCCTGGGGTACTGGCTAGGCTCTTCAGAGGCTAGGGAAAGAAAAAAAGGGTTCAGGGAGTTGCTTGGACTGTGTATATAGGAGTAAGGGCTCTCCACTCCAGGCGGTGGACACCCGGGATCTGCTGACTGCTGGAAGTGAGGTTGTGCGGTTCAACAGGGTCCTAAAGCCTGCTCGCTGTTGGCCGCTGCCTGGCAGCATGCTGCTCCAACCTGGCCCGCCTGCGCTGCACCTCAGGGACAAAGCTAAAAGATAACGATGGAAATGTATGGAGGTCTGCAACAAATCGCCAAATGCCAGCTGCCCCAATCTCAGAAATGCCCAAAGAAGGTAAAAAAGCCCACTTCCTAGTGCCCAAAGTAACTGACCCCTCTCTCAAATGAAGGCTAGCCCAATTAGAAATTGCCCAGGCCAGGAGTGGTGGTGCACACCTTTAATCCCAGCACTTGAGAGGCAGAGGCAGGCAGATCTCTGTGAGTTCAAGGCCCGCCTGGTCTGCATAGCAAGCTCCAGGCCAGCTGGGACTAAAGGGAGACCCTGTCTCAAAAAGACCAAAAAACAAAACAAAACAAAACAAAACAAAAAAAAGTCCTTTCCAGAAACTGCCCAGTGCATTAAACTCTATTTAGTCCAATGAATTTAAAAGTTAACAAGCCCGTCTGTGCCTCCCCTGGATTCTGTATTGAGATCTGCAGCCTGTGGGCCCTGCCACTGCTTACTGCTTGCTTGGACTCTGACCCCCTTTGTTCCGCTTTCTCCCCTCCCCCTCTAAACCTTCTCTGCTTTCTCGTTCCTGCTTCTTCTCTCTCTAAACCTTCTCTGCTTCCAATAAAATAATTTTTTGATCTTCGTTGGTGTCTTGGTGTGGCTTTTAGAACTCTTACATCTGAAGTTGGACTGAAGATAGACCTAACTTTCACAGTACATGCCAGAGGCACATTGAACAGAGATGTGAAGTGGATCATGGAAAAAGGGAGAATTTAGAAGTGAGAAGTGGAGCTGCTGTCTTGGTCTCTGGTCAATTCTGGCTGTTTTCTTTCATGGGCTGACAGTTTGTCCAGGAATAACCTTTCAATCCTACTAATGAAGCACAAGCAATTAGATATATAGGTATTTAAACAGTATTAATTGTTATCGTAGGTTACTTTGGTATAGACACAGATGTTTGGATGGTATGTTAATCCATGAA
>VZQC01012778.1:241000-269433 GCA_009823505.1 Rhizomys pruinosus
TCCGCGGCATTGCACGACACGGGTGCACAGACCTGCATGCAGACAGTACATTCATACACATATGGAAATAAAAAAAAAAAAAAAGAGGCTGTACTAGCCGTGCGTGGTGGCGCACACTTCTGATCCTAGCACTTGGGAGGCAGAGGCAGGTGGATCTTTGTGAGTTCAAAGCCAGCCTGGTGTACAGAGTGAGTTCTAGGACAGCTGGGGCTACAGGGAGACCCTGTCTCAAAAAGACCAAATAAATAAATAAATAAATAAATAAATAAATAAATAAATAAATAAATAAATAAATAAATAAAATAAAGAAGCTGTACTGTGCAGTATAGACAATTAACACAACTCAATCTGCCCTCAGGGAAAACTAGCTGATGGCTAGAGCCAACCCCATAGGCAGTGAGGGTGGGGAGGGTGATTTCTAGATAAAACTGACAAATCCTGCTAGAGGTTGTTAGAAGGAATAAGGAAACAGACCAAGAGAAGTCCCAGGCCCAAGGTGTGACCGAGAGCCATCAGGAAAGCCCCGCTGCCTGGCTTCACAGTCCAGCCTTTTATTTACTATGTGAACTTGGCCAGGTTCTAAAAATGCCTTCAAGTTTCTAGTTCTTCCTTTATGAAGTCGGAATAATGACAGGCCCAACTCCTGACATAAACTTGATTAAACAACAAAATGCATATAAAGCCCTTTAGGAATTGAGGATAGAAATAATAACAGCCTTAGAAATCATGATGGTGACACACCAGACAGCAGTCATGCACTTGTTCCAGGGATGGGAGAGTAGAAGAGAAGGTGAGAAGAAACATCTAGAAGCTTCAGGCTCAGAGGAATCTAATGAAGCTATCCTCTGGCGTCCTACTCAACCCAAGCTGGTTCTCCTAAGCCTGCCCACAGCTCTGGGAGTTCCGTTCCTCATCTGAACCTTCTTGTGGATTCCATGTGTGCCTGGACCCTGACTGACCCAGGCCTTGACAGTGGTTCTGAGCCCTACCAGTCTTCTGTGCTGGTCCTCAGGTTAGCTCACTTCTCCCCGCTCTTTCCCATGGTGGGGACATCATCGTTTTTTGTTTTTGTTTTTGTTTTCTCAAGAACCCACAGGACCTAGTCATCGTTGATTGATCCCTCCTTCTCCCTGAGACCCCACATCCAGCATGTCCTCACACCCTGAGTGTCCTCCACCTACAGAATCCCTCAGCCCACCTCTCCTCCACTGGTCTGTGACAAGTCCCCTAACTAGCCTCTGTACCTTCATTCACCCTTTTCTCAGATGAAATCTTCCTAAAGCTAGAGTTTGCAAACTTTCTTGACTATGACCATTTCCATAAGAAATATACCGTATATTATTTTACAATCTACTACACACACACACTCACACACACACACACACACACACACACACGGGAGGAGGACTCACATTAATACTATATAATTAGAAATTCATGATCTACTGACTTAGACTGTGTACTAATTCTGGCTTGTAACCCACAATTTGAAAACATTGGCCTACTTTATCACTACTCTAGGCAAACACAGTCATCTCTGTCTGTCTCCAGTGAATTTAGTATCAGTTTTCTTATTTCTTATTTTATTTTATTTTTTTAGTCTTTTTGAGACAAGGTCTCTCTGTAGCCCCAGTTGTCCTGGAACTCATTATGTAGACCAGGCTGGCCTTGAACTTACAGAGATCCACCTGCCTCTGCCCCCCAATTAAAGGCATGTGCCACCATGCCTGGCAAGTATCAGTTGTTTTTTAGTTGGATTTTTATCATTTTTATTCTTTTTTTTTATAATTTTTTTTTTTTTTTTTTTTTTTTTTTTTTTTTTTTTTTTTTTTTTTTTTTTTTTTGTTTTTTTTATTTAGTTTTTGTATTAGTATGAATGTACTGTCTGTCCATGCCCATGGTTGGGGTTTACAATCCGTGTCATGCAATTGTCCCTCGCCCAGCAGATGGTCAGAAACGGGGCAGATCAGATTTAGGCACCCCGGGAACTGGAGTTAAAGGACGGTTCTCAAGCTCGCGGCATGTGGGGTGCTTTGGGATTTGAACCCAGGTCTCATGCAAGAGCAGTAGGCCGCGTGGCTGTAACACTAGGCCATCCCCTGGACGCCAGCCTGGTAGCGCTGTCATTTTAGACTTAGTGCGAACAACATTCTCTCACACGCACGAATGAATCTGCCTGGGAAGGAAGACATAACTTAAGGCCTAATGGGATCAAAAAGTGAGGAAAATAAAAAAATTCCTGTAGGTTTTCATTATTGTAGGCAATTATGTCCACATCACCTACAAAGCTATTGCCAAATCTGTCCAAGGAAGCAAAGTTTAAAGGGCAGGGAACAGGGCATTGGAGAGATGGCCTAAGCAGTTAATAGTGCGACTGCTCTTGCAGAGGAGCCCGGGTTCTAATCAGCACCCGATTCGTTGTGGCTGAGACCATCTGTAATCAATCTCAGCAGGAGGAACTCCAGTTCCAGGGGGAATCACACACCTTGAGGATGCCTTCTCTTCTGACCTCATGTGGCATTGCAACGGCAGGCGTCGGGTTGCCACACTTGCATTGCAGAACAGCCGGCAATGTGCAATACACCCATACAGAAATAAAAGAAACAAAAATAATATAATAAATAGCAGTACATATACCTTAAGTAGGGACGGAATAAAGGGGGATTTAAAATTCCTGGGGAAAATTCAAGGCAGATGTCGGGGCTTACGAAGAGAATGGCCTAACGCAGGTCTAAATGGAGCGCGCCGACTGCTCCTTTGGCAGAGAGGAACCGGGTTGTGTAATCCCAGCACCCACATTGTGTGGTCTTTGGAGAACCGTTCTGAAACTCCAATTCCAGGAGCAACTCCAATTCCAGGAGAAAAAAAAAAAAAAAAAAAAAAAAACCAAATAAAAAAAAAAAGAAAATTCACCAGTGGGGCATTAAGCAATGCTCTCAGTATGAGGAAAGCAGACATAAATTGTGGACGTTGACTGGGTGGTTGAAGTTTCTCTTGGCAGGAAGATATGGGGAGATCGGGTTTATCAGTATGGCAGAAAACAACCGCAGAGGGCCGTGGAAGCAGGCTTCTGCAGTCAACTTTGTCTCATACCAGTATGTATGCAGGGTGTCATCAAGACATGCTTAGTCTTCTCCTGGAACATTGTCAGAAATTCTTTTTTCAGTTGCATGTGGTTCTAGACCCGTCATCTCTTAAGTAAAATGACGCCATCTGAGGAAGTTCTTAAAAAGTCTGTGAGCTGGGCATGGTGTGTCTTTTGCCTGCGGCCTTTAACCCAAGCACTTGGGCAGGAGAGGCACGGCCGGATCTTGCTGATTTCTAAGGGTCTCATGCCCTGGCCTACAGAGTGATTGTTCCAGGACCAGCTGGGGCTACAGGGAGACCCTGTCTTGAAAAGAGCAAAAAAAAAAAAAAGTCTCCGAGAGAGATGGTTAGATGTTACTGCTGTCGCCTTTCCTAATGTATGCAATGCATTAAAGTATTCTGGTTTTTATATCTGTTATCATTCAGTGGATAAATCTTGTTGTGCACATATTCTCTCCTTTGCTTCCCTGTTATCTTTTACACAGTTTAGCATCTCTGGGCCTTGGCAGTCTGATAGACAGTATGGAATGTGAATGAAAATTCTTCCTTAAGAGGCCTGAGAGAGGGCTCAATGTGTAAGAGTGACTTTTTTTCGTTATTTTGTGGATTGAATTTTGTTGTTTGAGGTTTTAGAGCTGAGTTTCGCATTTATTGTTTATGTTGTTGTCAGAAGTCTTGTGGCGAGGAGCGCGTGTGGCGGCGTAAACGTGAGCTTCTCGGCTTCTAGTGGCGGTCCTATACGAGTGTATATTGACTTGTGAGCGAGATGATGTTGTGTTGGTCGTGGTTTGTGTGTGCTGTTGCGAGGTCTGTGAGGTCGTGTTGCTGGTTAGTGCTTGTTTTCGGGCGCTGCGTTGCCACCGATTTCTGTTCGAATGCCTCGTTCAGTGATCCAGTGATACCTCACAGTATGGAGGTAAACTGACCTCCTGAACTAACTTGTCCGTTCTTTGACCTCCACACATGCCTTGGGATTCATGCCCATAATGCAGACATCATACACACAGTAATAAATAAGTTACAAATTAAAAGGCAAGCAAATTCTTCTATGTAATTTATAGCAGCGATTAGTATATTGTGTAGTATATAGGTATATATATGTTAGTTATACTTTATATAATTTGGTGTGTGAGTCTTTGTTGAAACCAGGGTCTTCCCGTGTGCCCGAGCTGTTCTGTTGAACTCGCTCTGTATAGACCTTAGGCTGGCCTGACTCTAACAGAGGATTCTTGCCTTGGCCGTCTGCCTCGCAAGTGCTGTGATTAAAGGTGGTGCGCTCACCACCCCGGCCAACTTACTTTTTAGCCCAGGCGGCTTGGAATTCATGTCAATCTTCCAGCCTCAGTCTCCCTGTGAAATTACAAAGGCATGCCCTCCTCCACGCCTGGCTGCACAATGGATTGTAGAATAGCTACTTGCTGTCTATCATTGCCGAACTCTAATCTCTCCTCTGTCGTCTCTTTCTCGTTGCGTCGTCCTTTTGTCTCATTATGGTGAACTAATTAATTCATAGTTTCATTTGCGCTAAGTTCTGTAACATCCCCTGTCCGGTGTCCTTTTGTTCTGCTGAAGAAGGATAGGAATTTGCAGGTATTAGGAGAGAAGATGGTTAGAGTTGGGGTAATTAAGGCAAAGGTTCCCGATGAGTGTAGATGATGTTAGAGAGAAATTGTTTTAGGTAGCGTGTGTTGTGAAGAGTTGCTAGTCCCATATATACTGTGTACACATCCACACGGACGTCACACACACGACTATTATATATATATTATAGGTGTATATATAAATAGTATATATATAGTTTATATATTATATATAATAGTATCTATAGAGTAAGCTTTCAGGATTCAACCTTGGGGTTACGAGAATTGGGATGTCGTCTCCAATACAGTTTTTTGTAATCTGGATCTTCTCCCCCCGCTAGCAGTATAGTATGGAAGAGTCCTCTCTCTTCAGGCTGCATGCGCAGTGGCAGGCAGAGGTTCCCAGAAGTAACCAATTCTCCCAGGACAGCAAAGGTAGGATGATGGCAGGTTAAGGAATACCTAATGCTTTTTGTTCTTTTTCTCTTTTTTTTTTTTTTTCTTTTTCTGTTTTGTTTATGAGACAGAATCTCACTATTATAGCCCTAGCTGACCTTCCAGTCAATCTCTCTGCCTCAGCTTCTGAGTGTCACAAGTCACACATAGTCCAGGGCAATTACAGGACTCTATATTATACTTTTTTTTTTTCTGTTACAAGTATGAGTGTTTGGCTACGGATATATAATATCCTGCTAGGAGGCAGAGGCAGAGTATCTCATATGTGCAGCGCTGTCTACATTACGTGAGGTCTCAGGGCTTCCCAGGGCTACAGGAGACCTGTGTCAAACAGACATAAAAAAAAAAAAAGAATTTATTCTTATTTTCTTTTTTTTTGTTCTTCTTTTTTTTTTTTTTTTTTTTTTTTTTTTTTTTTTTATTTGTTTGTGTGTGCAGGGGAGGGGGGTGCCTGCAGAGGTGGAAAGAGGATATCATATGTCCTAGAGCTGGAGTTACATGAAGTTGTGAGTTACTGGGAGTGGCTGCTGGTAGACCAACTTTGGGTCCTCTGTAAGAAGTGGTATGTGCTCTTAAACCACTGAGCTATCTATGCTCTTCACCTACGATGCTACTTTTGATTTTGGGAGTATTTTCTAGCTTTACTCTGTTCCTCAAGGACATGGCTTAAGTGTAAGTCCGGCCATGAAAGTTTTGGGTCTCCATGTCAATGCTGGGAGGGTAAAAAGGGTGGGTAAGATGGAATGGCCCACTCGAGAGAGAACGTTAGTTTGGCTAGCTGGGAGCTCTGCATGCGTTGTGGCAGTTACCAGAAATACTCCAGAATGTCTTTGCCCAAAGTTGGGACCTTGCGCCTTCCCTACGCCTCTGTCTACATCTTTCCGTGTGGCGTGTCAAGAGACAGAATTTGCATGCCTTCCACTAATGCTACCTGTATAACCAGCAGAGGGTCCACTGACTTCCAGTTGATCTTTGGTGGGCCTGGAGAGGCTCATATCCAAATTGAAGGCTTATCCTGTTTATGACAGATCTCTGGGCTGTGCCTTTGCTGCCAACTCAGCCAGTAGCTCAAGCCACTGGCTGGAGTTCTATGCACTGACTGTCCCACGTGACCTAAAATACTGAGACTCTAAATGCCTACACAGGCTTAGCTGTAACAACAGGAAATGGGACTCCCCAGGGAGATGCCTACGCTTAGGCACATGATAACACCCCTACTGCCAGGCATAGCAAGGGCCAGGACGGCCAAACACAGGAGCACATGATTTGTTGCCATGGTGATAATAGGAGGAAGTGCCGACGCTGAATTCCTGAGATCTTCTCAGCTCAAAATATTTATTTAACAGTTCTCTTTACACATTATATCTTTGCCTTTATGACAGGGTCAGAAGGGACCCGCCATTTCTTTGTAAATCTGCCTCTTTCTGCATGCTCTTGAGGGTCCACACTCAGAGTCTATAGGGCTAATTGACCTCTGAGGCAGACTTTGCTGGGGTTTTCTTATCTTTTAAATATTTCAGTATAGTTTCAGGGACTGGATATGTATTGCTTCAGTATTAGAGTTATTCTTGCCTCAGTTCGAGAGAGAGATGAGAGATGAGAAGGAGAGAGAGAGTAAGAGAGGAAAGGGATGAGAGTAGGAGAAGTGTTTAATGATATCGGATTCGTTGTCTATCCCTATGTAGATTGAGTTCCTTGCCAAGTGGTGGCTGTATTTTAATCCCAGCAACTCAGAAGCAGATGGCAGGTGGAGTCTCTGTGAGTGTCAGGCCACCTGGTCTAGGGGAGTGGAGTTCCAGGCCGAGCTGGGCTACCCATGGGAGACCCTGTCCTCAAAAGACAAAAAAGAAGAAGAAAGGAAGACGGAGGAGGAGGAGGGGGAAGGAGGAGGAGGAGGAGGAGGTGAGGAGGAGGAGGAGGAGGAGAAAGAGTGGAGTCTGAGGTCTGTGGCCTATTCTGTTGAAAATGTGAAGGGAAGTGAGGGTCCAGGACTGACACAGTTAGAGCCTCCCCAATCACCTAGAAATTCCTGACGTGTAAAAATGGACTCCCCTGTCAGGAAATGCAATTCTGCTATTGCAAGGAGTTGATAGTGATTACTAGCAAGGAATAACAGAAATTATGATCTATTACCACAGAAGTAAGTATATAAGGCATCGAGTATGCTCAACTCGGTGAGAGCGACTGTGCTGGGTCTGATGTGTTCCTGATAACTTGAAGCTTTGTTATTCCCCTGGAACTACATGGTTGGAGAGGAGAGACCTCAACCCACTGCGTTGTCCTCCTGACCTCCATGTGCCCTATATGTGCTCTCTCTCTATCTTTTAGTCGTTTTGGTGCCAGATTGATCAATGTTATCATTTGATCTTTTTTTGTGTCATGAGTCATTTGCCTGGCAGGTATGTTAAGGTGGCATCCCATTTGTCTGCAGTGTCGTGGAGGGCCATGAAACATAAGTCTATCCCTGCTGACTGGAGTTACAGACAGTGTTTAGCTAGCATGTGGGAGCTGATCTCAAACACGCCAGCGTCTTTCTAACCAAGAACAGGCCAGTGCTCTTAACTTCCACGAGCCATCTCTCCAGCCTCGTACAATTTTTTTTTTTTTTTTTTTTTTGTCTTTTTGAGATGGTTCTCTCTGTAGCCCCAGCTGCCCTGGAACTTTGTTGGTGTAGATCAGGCTGGCCCTTGAAGCTTCCCAGAGCTCTGCCTGCCTCTGACTCCTGAGTCCTGGGATGAATTCTGTGGAATCTACTATGAATTCTGCAGAATCTGGTCACAATGAGGCCACCACTTCCTTCTCTCTGTGTCCATATCATCACCAGCTAAAAACCAACCTTTTCCATCCCCCACTTTCAAAAACACCTACCTCAATATCTAAGGAAAAAAATGAAATGTTCAGGAATGGCCAGCCACACACCCCCATCCCCAGCTCGTTTGGGAAGCTGAAGCAGGATGATAATTTTGGAGACAGTGTGGGCTGCACAGCAAGATCTTATCTCAAGAAACCAAATGTCAATCAGAACTTACTCTTTTTTTGTCTTTTTGAGACAGGGGTCTCCCCTATAGCTCTGGCTGTCCTGGAACTCTCTAATGTACAGACCAACCTGGCATTGAACTCACAAAAGATTCACCTGCCCGTGTCTCCCAAATGCTAGGATTAAAGGCGTGCCCAGTCAACGCGTGGCCAGATTTACTTTGTGTGTATGCGTGTGGTGTGTTGTGTGTGTGTGTGTGTGTGTGTGTGTGTGTGTGTTTTTCAAAGACAGGGTCTCCCTACATACAGCCCCAGCTTGCCTGGAACACACCTCTGTAGAGCACAGACTGGCTTGAAACTCACAAAGATCTGCCTACCTTTGGCCCTCCACAAGCCGCTAGGATTAAAGGCGTGCGCCACCGAGCCCCTGGCCAGATTTACTTTTTTTTTTTTATTAAATTTTATTTCTGTATGTGTATGAATGTTACTAGGTGTCTGCATGTAAGGTTTGTGCACCTGCTGTGTCGTGCAAATGCCACGGAGGTCAAGAAAGGGGGTGTTGGGAATTGCCCCTTGTGATATGACGACGCTGCTTGTCTGTAGATTTGGGAGGTAGTTCGCAGTGCGTTTCACGCAGTTTCGTTTGGCTTCATAGTGTGTTCGGGTGGTCCTTGCCAATGTTTGTGTGTGCTGGGATTGAAACCCAGGTCTCTGTAAGAGTAGTTGGCGCTCTTAACCTCTAGTCTATCTCTCCAGCCCAGATTTACTTTTAGAATATTTTAATTATTTTTTATTTAGCTATTCTTATTTATGTGTATGAACCTACTGCCTGCATGTAGGTAAGTGCACCTGTATTGTGTAATACCCTTGGAGGTCAGAAGAGGGTGTTCGCTCCCTTGAACTGGAGTTATGGATGGTTGTTAGCCACGCATGTGGGGGCTAGGATGCAAACCAGGTCCTCTGAAAGGGCAGCAGTGCTCTTAACCATTGGAGCCATCTCTCCAGCCCTCAGTTCAGTTCTGACTTAAAGCATTTGAATTTAGCATGCTCTTTTATGCTGGCTTTTTTTTTAATAGACAGGGTCCCTTTGTAGCCCCAGCTGGGCCTTAAACTTTCTATATATAGACTAGGCTGGCCTCAGAACCTCACAAGATAATTCCACCTGACTCTGCCATCCCCGGGTACCCTGCAGAGCATGGTGGCACACGCCCAGGCTGCGGTGGCTGCGGTGAAGTCTCATGATGCACACACTGTGTGCTCAGGACCTAGCTGCAATGAAGTCTCATGATGCACATGCTGTGTGCTCAGAACCAACCTGTGGTGAAGTCTCATGATGCACACACTGTGTGCTCAGGACCTAGCTGCAATGAAGTCTCATGATGCACATGCTGTGTGCTCAGAACCAACCTGCGGTGAAGTCTCATGATGCAACACAGTGAACACTGCCAGAAGCAGCTCAGATTTGTTCCATTTCATTTCAAATTGATTTTTAGTAGTTCTCTGTTCAGGAATCTTTTGCTGTTGTCAAAGTTTTCACAAGTCTCACATTCAGTGATATGACCAATGGTTTAAGGACTGGGTATCTACATTAGCCTCTTTATCAGTCCTCTTCCTTTCTCTCTCTTTCCCGCCCTCTCTCGCCCTTGCATTATCCATGTAAAGCAAATCCTTCATATTACGATAATGTATATGGCTTTAAGGACGCTCTCAGTCTGACCCACTTATATATTCCCACCTACCTCTACTCAGTGGCCTCTCATATTAGTAATGTAGTAATGTAGCACTGGTGTAGATTCAAGGCCTCCCAGGCTGATTTCAAACCCCAAATCTGCCACTTACTGTGTGTGTGACCCTGGTCAATTTGCTTGCTTCTCTGTGCTTTAGTTTCCTCATCAGCAGAATGAGAATAGCCATTCCTTGATCACAAGGTCATTGTAAGGATTACTTGAGCTAAAGGATAGAAAATGCTAGGTTAGCTCCTGGCATGTAATAAACCCACCGTCAATGTTCATGCTTATTGCTACCACGCCTGGAAACCTTCACCCCCTTTGCTTTGGACAGGGTGTTTCTATTGACCCTGCCCCACCTCAGTCCACTCCCAGGAAGAATAGATGGTTCTCTCTGCCTCTCATTGTGTGTATCATAGTTTTCCATTTCAGTAGTTATCTACTCATGTGGTAATTAGTATTTTCTCTCTCTTTCTCCTGTGCTGTGTGTGTATGAGAGAGAGAGAGAGAAGAGAGGAGAGAAGAGAGAGGAGAGAGATCCAATACACAGGGGCTGCTGCAGGGGCAGGGGACCGGTGTTCTTCCTATTTTCCTACTACCGAAGGTACCTGGGGTTGGAAACAGTATAGCGGCATAACTTATGGAATGATGACATCCCTAATGTCATGTGTACATGAACGAATGGAAATGATGAAACACAACAAATGAACGACAATGAGGAGTTTTACAGCAGAGTCAGAATGAGACTGAGGAGCATAATGATTACTGTTGAAACCACTGTCCTCTCCTTTGGAGAGTTCACTCTACTTTCTGAAACATACCCATAGTGGTTAAGGACTTTCGTGATCTTATATAAGTATGTTGCTCAGAATTTCTTGTCCAGCTCTGGCATTCTCTTTACCCCATGGAAGGGCTTTGTGAACATCTCCATAAACTCAGATTGCACTTTACATAGTCTAATTTCTTCTCTCACTCCAATTCTATGCTGGATGAAGAACAAACAGAAGTTCCCCATTCTACTCTAAGACTCTTGACCTTCGTTCATTCTTTTTTTTGTAGCAATTGTTCCTCACTAAGGTAATTGACGCTAATGATCTTTTTTGTTTCCCTTTTTTTTTTTTACTTCTTATATATATGAGTGTAACTGCAAGTAGGTAGGTGCACCCCAGTCGTGCAATGCTGCAGAAAAATCAGAAGAGGGTGTTGGATTCCCCCTGGAAACTGGAGTTAAAAGTGGTTTCTTTAGCCACCAATGTGGGGTTCTGGAATTTGAACCCGGCCTCTGTAAGAGCAGTCCAGTGCTCTTGACGCGCTGAGCCATCTCTCAGCCCCAACATTAGTTAGTGTGCTTTTGTTGTCAGTAGATTTCCATAGTTTACAGTAAATGGCCAGGCTTAACAACGCTTCTTGGCTTCTCTAAGAAGTTTATAACTCTGCTTCTTGCCTTTATGGGTTCAAAGCATATGAGATGCCCTTCAAAAGTGCAGAGAGGCTATCCGGGCATGGTAGTAGCAGCACCTTTAACCCCAACACTTTGGGAAGGCAAGAGGCAGGTGGGTCTTGTGAGTTCCAGACCAGGCTTGGTCTTACAAGGCATTCTAGGTGCATGCTTGTGCTACAGGGAGACCCTGTCTAAAAAGACACACACAACACAAAAATTGCAGAGAGGTGCTGGAGAGATGATGGCTCAGTGGGTGGGAGTACTTGTGCAAGTATTGTGACCTGAGTTTAGATTCTAGAACCAACGTAAAAACCAAGTATTGTCCACATGTGTCTACCTATGACCCCAAAATTGTGAGGGGTAGACACAGGAAGATCCTGGGGCTTGCTGATTGCTATCCTAGAGTTTTAGGTTTAGGGGAGAGACTCTGTCTCAAGAAATAAGGTGGGAGAGTGGCAGAGGAAGACACCCAGCAATCCTCCTCTAGGTTCTCCAAGTGTGTGCACATGGGCCTGTCACAGACAAATGAAATGCAGAGGGGAAAAATCCTTCTCCATGTTTTCTGGTTCTCTGCACAAACTAGCAAAAACATTGAAAATATGCACTGTGCATTGGCAGCGTGAGGACCTGGAGGGCCCTCCCAGCCGGAGCCTGTCTGGCTTGTTTTGCCACACCCTGCCACGGCCCTGAAAAGGGCATAGTTTTATTTACAGTGTGAACACTTCTGTGCCAGAGAGCCACGCCTATAACATCATCTGCCTCTGCTCTGCTTGCTTTGTTCCACAGCTGCACCCGGAGTGAGGCGTTGCTTTTCTTTTTTGGGAGAGGGGCAGGTCTTATGCTATAGCCCAGTTGTTCTGGGACTCACTATGTAACCCAGGCTATCCCCAAACTTGCAGTAATCCTCCTTCCTCAGCTTCCGGCAAATCCTGGGATTACAGGCATAATACTCCCTATTGACTGTTTCAGTTTTCATAACAGTGCAGTGGAATGGCTTACTAAGCAAGCCTGTGTGTTCCTGAGGGGGTCCGGGGGTAAGAAGGCTTGAATTTGGGAGAAGAAGAGGACGAAAATGGTGCCTGAAGGCAAATGGGAAGTTGGATCGGCAGTCCTGGAACGGAGCCAGGCACTCAGGCAGACTGCTTCAACAGTGGGGTCAGGACGCGAAAGCAAGAGCCCCCAGCACAGGGCCAGGCT
Organism: Rhizomys pruinosus; assembly: GCA_009823505.1. Taxonomy (NCBI): domain Eukaryota; kingdom Metazoa; phylum Chordata; class Mammalia; order Rodentia; family Spalacidae; genus Rhizomys; species Rhizomys pruinosus. The sequence goes on from VZQC01012778.1 coordinate 253,465, forward strand.
GCTGGCCCGGAAGGTTCACTCCAACGGCCAGATCCCAGACGAGGCTGCTCGGAGTCCTGGGTGGGCAGTTTGGGCTTCATGGAAAGTCCTGGATTATGAGTCACGTTGTAGCCATGGTAATGCCCTGGCTTTCTGCCTTGCCCCTGCTCAGCACACAGAGGAGCCACCCTCCACAAGCCAGAGACTGGTACACAAAACTGCACGGAGGGAAGATGGAAGATTCAGAAAGAAATCAGTTCTCTCTCTCTTCTCTCTCTTCTCTCTCTCTTCTCCTCTCTCTTCTCTTCTCTTTTCTCTGTCTTTTTGAGATAGGGTTTCTCTGTAGCCCCAGCTGGCCTTAAACTCACTATGTAAACCAGGCTGGCCTTAAACTCACAGAGATCCACCTGCCTCTGCCTCCGCAGTGCTGGGATTAAAGGTGTGTGCCACCACACCTGGAGAAATCAGTCATTTCTAAACCAAGGAGATAGGCCTCATAAAAAACGAATTTTTTTTTCTATTTTTGAGACAGGGTCCCCTGTAGACCCAGCTGGCCTGGAACTCGCTTTGTAGACCGTGTGGCCTTGAATTTCAGAGAGATCACCTGCCTCTGCCTCCCAGTGCTTGGATTAAAGGCGTGAGCCATCATGCCTGGCAGAAACGAATTTTTAATTAATTAATTAATTTTTATGTGATATGAAATGTACTGTCTGCATGTAGGTTTGTGCACCGTGTCATGGCAATGTGTGGAAGGTCAGAAGAGGGTGTCGGATTCCCCTGGAACTGGAGTTCTCCTGGAAATTGGAGTTACAGACAGTTCTCAGATGCCATGAGGGTGCTGGGGATCGAACCGCGGGTCCCTCTGCAAGAACAGTCAGCGCCTCTTAACCACTAGGCCATCTCTCCAGCCCCCCAGAAACTATTTTTATATGTGTGCACTGTCAAAGAATAAATAAAAGATATTCTAAAGTTAAAAAAGAAAAAAAAAAACAAGTTTTTTTTTTTTTTTTTTTTTTTTTTTTTTTTTTATATATATTTTTTTACATCTAAAGATTCATACTTTTTTTTTTTTCAAAGCCAATTTTTTTTTTTTTTTTTTTTGGGTCTTTCGAGACAGGGTTTCCTGTAGCTCTGGCTGTTCTGGAGCTTACTCTGTAGACAGGCTGACCTTGAATCTCACCAAGATCCGCTGCCTCTGCCTCCTTAGTGCTAGGATTAAAGGGGTGTTTTTTTTTTTTTTTTTCCAAAGCCATTTTTTTATTGAAGCTTTGTGAATTTCATACAAATTTCAAATCAAATCTAGACCCGTGCCTCTCTCCCTGCCCGCCGCCCCACACCCCACCAGAGTTCATGATTCCTGGCAAACAATGTTTTTCATCTTTTTTCTCAGTCTTTCTTAAAATTTTCAATGCAGAAGTTTAGAAGTTTACTGTTTCAAGCAGAAGCTTTCACGGTTCCAGTCAGTTCTTTGACGCCAGCCAGTAATTTTGTTGTTGTTATTCTTTCCAGTATGCATCACTCCACAGTCATGGCATCACTCCAAAATATGATTTATATATATACTATATATGCATGCCACATATTATATAGGTTTTGAATCTTCAAGCTTATGATTTTTTTTTTCTTTATTAGGCTGAAAGATGTCATGTTGAAGATACTCTTGGCAAAGCCCAAACCACCATCAGTTCTGCCTTGTGTTCCACACTGGGGTTTTCCCTTCCCAAATGGTCACCAAATGAGGTCCAGGAAGCAGCCAACGTCCTGTCTTGATCTTCCTGTACTGGTCTCCCAGAGACAGGCTGGGTAATCCCAACAGTGGCAAGTCTATGCTCTGAAGAGGCTGAACCTCCAGTAGTAGCTCAGTCCACAAGCCTGGGTTTCTCAGTAGTCCCATCTGGCACTGAAGTTTGGAGGATTGCTTGGAGAGACATAAGTCTCCAGTCCATATTGGAAAGTTGAAAAAAGCTGTGTCACGTCTTTGAGGAGTGCCAAAAAAAGTGGCAGCCACCAGGGAGCTGCACTACGCAAGTAAGACGCAAGCAAACAACTGTGCTCTTTTTTTTTTTTTTTTACTAAGATCTCAAGTTTTATTATACCTGAAGTATAATTTCTCAAGCCTTACTATTTTTTCTGGTTATACTTTTATTTTGGATGTTTAAGGACACATGGTTAGCCCAGATTGACCAAAGTTTTGTTTCCTCAAGGTCATTTGAGGATCCTCAAAGGGTTCACTCCAGGTTTTTGTTTTTGTTTTTTTTTGGCGGGGGGGGGGAGGAAGCCCTGGCTCCTCATCCACCAGTTCCATCCACTTTGAGGGACAAAGGTCTTGCTAGACCAGGCTTTCCCTTTTTGAAGCATGACAGACTTTCCTCTTTATAGACTGGACATTGGCTGAAGTCCCATTAGTGGAATTTCAAAGACCTCCCTGCCACAGGAAGACTGGTGACTCAACATTTGAGGAAGAAAGTGTATTTCAATCATGATCTACAACACTTCATTGCATTAGCCCTAGCAAACTGCTTCACTCCATTCCTTTGCCTCACAGAAACAGTTGGTATAGGAATCAAGTTCACAGCCCTGAATATGGGCTCTGTCAAGGGGACAAATGTGTTGCTGAGTGTGATAGGCATGCTGAGGTCCTGCACTTGCAGGAGATGTAGTAAGTGCTGAAGGCCAACTCGGGTCAGGCTTGAGGGTCAGACAAAGAACGTCACATGTGGCCAAGGCCCAGGTGGACAGAAGAAGGAGCTTTCCACCTTCGATGGCCCCTGGGACTCATCTTATTCCCTGATGCTGTTGGATTCTCTCTGAGCTGGCTATTGCTCCAAATGCATCCTTGAGAGGCTTGAGTTGCAGCCTAAGCAGGGAGACCCTGTAAACCAGCAACTGACATGTCTCTACCACTGACCCCAGTTCATGTATTGGCCAGGTTTAAAAAAAATTTTTTTTAGAATTTTTTATTTTATTTTTATTTATTTATTTATTTATCTATTTATTTATTTATTTATTTATTTAATGTGTGAATGTATTGTGGGCATGGAGGTTTGTGCAACTAGCCGTGTCGTGCAATGCCCGCGGGAAGGTCAGAAGAGGGCGTCGGATTCCCCTGGAACTGGAGTTCTTTGATTGGGAGTTTCAGACGGTTCTCATCCGCCCATGTGGGTGCTGGGATCGAACCCGGGTCCTCTGTAAGAGCGGTCGGCGCTCTTAACCGCTAGGCTATCTCTCCAGCCCCAATTTTTTTAAAATTTTAATTTTAATGTGTATGAGTGTACTGTCTGCATGTAGGTAGGTGCACCCATGTTGTGCCCCCCAAAATGGGTTGCAACCTACTACATAAAAGAGGTAGTCGGTCTCTAACCGCTGAGCAGTACCATTTATCCAGCCCCATGTGTTGGCCAGGTTTTGACAAGCCTGTTTATTCCGTGATCTGGAAAGAGGGTTTGTAAAATGATTGAGACCAAAATTAAGAACCTGATAAACACCTCAGAAACAAGGGATTAACTGCAGATAACTCATATGTTAAACAGCAGACAGCCAGGTTCTTTGGTCCTGGAAATGGGAAGTGTTCTGTCTTCAAGGCACCAATTGTGTCCTCATGATACCCAGTCTCTCCTTTGGTCCCTAAATATGCCAGCCACATGTCCCAGATTTCAGATTCAGAAGCCAGCTGTTGGCATCAGCTAGACCAAGTGTCCTGAGGTTGGTTCCACTTCTCACTTGTCGCCTGGCTGTGTTGACACTATGTGGACACACACAGAATCCCCAAACTTACTGTGAGTTCCCTAGGGAACAAACAGGAGATATTTTTCTTCTCAATTTTTCCTGGCTTGGCTCCCAATAGTAGATGTGTAGAAAGAGTTATCGTCACCCATGTTTTTGTTTTATATTTTCATGCGGGCTTCAAGTTGGGTGAGGCATCTTCCTCATTTGGCCGACTCTAGCCACTTTCTGGGAAATTTTCCTTTCAGACTTTTCATTTCCTCATGCTTTTAATTTTTGTCTGTTACATTTATTTCTGTATTTATTGGGTGGGGCATGTGCACACTGTAGAGTTGTATGGAAGCCAGAGGACAAACTTGTAGAGCTGGTTCTCTCCTCTACTATGTGGGTCCCAGGATGAAGGCTGGGTGTCTTTCCCCACTAAGCCATCTGGAAGACCCCACCCTTGCTTTTTTTTTTTTTTTTTTTTTTGTCTTTTTGAGAACAGGGTCTCCCTGTATCCCCAGCTTGTCCTGGAACTCACTCTGTACGACCAAGTTGGCCTTGAACTAACAAAGATAAACGCCTGCCTCTGCATCCCCCCCACAAAAAGGGGGGGTGGGGGCCCCTAAGGAAAAATTTTAAAGGCCCCCCCCGTAGCGCCACCTACGCCCTGCTCCCCTTTGCTTTTTTATATGTTCATAATTTCCTGTCCTCCTATCTCCAGCCTTCTTTTTCAATTCTGTTTTCCCAGTTTAAACCCGGATTCTGTCTTTTGCTCTTTCCTCTCTCCCCTTCTCTTTGGCTTTCTCTAAATGACGGTCCCTCCTCCGAATGCCTTCTAGACTTTCCAACCAGCTTCCTACAAATTCCTCCTCCCACCATGGGTAGGATGCCACTCTCAGGGTCCTTGAGCACTGTCGTTTATGAAATCAGAGGCCTAACTTCTCTGTACTGGCAGAGATCAGTTGGAAGTTTGCTGCAGGATAATATAGGCTTGTCCCTTATTTCAAACAGCGCAGTCATCAGTATATAGAAGTCATTCAGTGATATTTCATGAGATTACCTTGTATCCTTATCTTGAAAACGAGTTTATATAGGCTTTGGGTTGGGTCCTAATGAGCCATTTGCTGTGTGTGTTACAAATTATAAACTTCAGTCACTCCCTAATGTAGCAAGAGCTTTTTGCTAGCTTTGCCAGGCAGGAAATGAGCAAAGAAGAGTTCCCCAGGATGTGAAAATGGGTAAGTGAAGAGAAAAGAAAATCTTATCACAGATAACCCTCTTCTTAAGAAAGACACAAGCTTTATCTACCTATAAAAAAATGATCAAAGATTACCAGATAGGCAAGAGTGTGACTCACCCCTCATCTCCATAGCAACCTGTGTGGCTATTGACGCTCTTCTTCCGGCTAGCCCTCAGAGATTGGTCCTATGACTCAATGTCTTAAGGTTTGCCAATGTTGTCTTATGAGACAAAGGGCATTCCCGTCATCATGCTGAATATCACAGTCTAATCATTGACCCATTCAAATAAGTGGCCTGTCAGGTTACCTATGCAGAGGAGAGTTCCCGCTGTCATAACTCCAGCCACACACTGACCTCTGTGTGCAAACTTAGCACAGTGAAGAGGCAGGAGTAGCCCCTAAAGCACTTTCAGGTCTATGGAGAATGCAGCACGTCTCCCCCCCGGGCTACTGATGAGTGAGCGCCTGTGTGCTCATTTCCCTCTACTTGTAGAAAACCACATGACATCTGGTCTGTATACTATTAATTGAGTATGTTAATGAGTGCAGGAATTCTGTAGAGTTAGATGACTTCTGGATATAAGCGAGTCTCTATGGTGCTTTTTGACATTTATTTGCTTATTTTTTTATTTTTTGTTTTAAAATATTATTTTATTTATGGGTAATGAGTGTTTTGTCCTTATGTATGTGTGGTCTGTGGAGGCCAGAAGAGGCCCCCTTGAATCCTTGGAACTTGGAGGTTAAAGGAAGGTTATTAGCCTCATTGTGTATGCTGGGAACTGAAACCTGGGTCCTCTGAAAAAAAAAAAAAAAATTCTTTTTTTTTTGGTCTTTTCGAGACCACAGTCTCCCTGTGGCCGCAGCTGTCCTGGAACTGACACTCTGTAGACGAGGCTGGCTTGAACTCACAAAGATCCGCCCTGCCTCTGCCTCCCGAGTGCTAGGATTAAAGGCAATGCACCTGGCTCCAGTGTTCTTAAACCACTGAGCCGTATCTCCATCTTTTGTTACTATTTTGTTGTATCGGGCAATGTGTGCATGTGGGCACTTGTAAGGCAGTCAGAAGACAGCTCGTGGAGTCAGTTCTTCCTTCCAGCATCGGTTCCAGGAATCAAATTTAGGTCATCATTCTTGGTTGGTGGCAAGCACCTCCCCTGCTGAGGGCATCTCAACAAGCTCCAACCAGTGGATTCTCTGACGCAGTATTTCTTCCACACAAATTATAAAAGTCACTCTTAAGGGTTCTGCTCCTTTGGCAGAAAGTTGAATAAGTCACCTCCTTGTGGTCTAAGCTCATTTGGGGCTGCTCTACAAAAACAGTCACAGAGGAAGGGGTTTGGAAAACAGTAGGCATTTATTCCCCCATCAAATTCTGGGGGCTGGAAGTCCAGTACTAAGGTTGGCAGATTCCACGATGGGCCTGTTTTCTGCTCCAGAAGGGGACTTCAAACCGTGTCCTCACAAGGTGGAAGTAAAGGGTTCCTTTGAACTCTTATGAAGGCATTAATCGAATTCTTGAGGACTTCCTACCTCCCTTCCCCTTCCTCCAACTTAATTACCACCCAAAAACTCTACCTCCAGACATTATCATCTTGGGGGTCAGAATCTCCATGTGTGAATTTTGGGGTAGCACCAATGTTCTGACCTTAGCACCGGGACAGTAAAAAAATAAGATGTTTATCTGTTTTTTCCAAAGAAAAGAGAAGGTAGAGTTAGAAAATAATCACAGTTTTGAATTTTTTGTACAAAATGTATGAAAAAAAGAAATGAAAAATAACAAAAATATACAAAATGTATCAAACGATTTTCTGATAACTTGTATAATTACTTTGAGAGCAGGTCTATTGCTTATTTTTAAGGGACATTAAATATTTAACAAGAGGTGAGAGCCTTGAAACAATGATCAGATCACATAGCATCCAGATTCTTCCCCAGTGCTTGTCCATGTATTANATATAAAGTAAGTTTCAGGACAACCTGGGTTAGAGAATGGGACTGCGTCTCAAAAACATTTTGTAATCTGGATCTTCTCCCCCCGCTAGCAGTATAGTATGGAAGAGTCCTCTCTCTTCAGGCTGCATGCGCAGTGGCAGGCAGAGGTTCCCAGAAGTAACCAATTCTCCCAGGACAGCAAAGGTAGGATGATGGCAGGTTAAGGGAAACTAATGCTTTTCTTTCTTTTTTCTCCTTTTTTTTTTTTTTTCTTTTCTGTTTTGTTTTGAGACAGAATCTCATATTATAGCCCAGGCTGACCTTCAGCAATCCTCCTGCCTCAGCTTCCTGAGTGTCACAAGTCACCACACCAGGCAATTACATGTACCTATATATATTTTTTTTTTCTTTACAAGTATGAGTGTTTTGCCTACATATATAATACCTGCACGTGGGAGGCAGAGGCAGGTGGATCTTTGTGAGTTCAAAGCCAGCCTGGTGTACAGAGTGAGTTCCAGGACAGCTGGGGCTACAGGGAGACCCTGTATTGAAAAGAAAAAAAAAAAAAAAAAAGTCTCGAGAGAGATGGTTAGATGGTTCCTGCTGTCCTCAAATGAGCAATGCAAAGTATCGGTTTTTTAATCTGACATTACAGGATAAATTTGTGTGCACATTTCTCTCCCTGCCTCCTGTTACACAGTTTAGCATCTCTGGGCCTTGGCAGTCTGATAGACAGTATGGAATGTGAATGAAAATTCTTCCTTAAGAGGCCTGAGAGAGGGCTCAATGTGTAAGAGTGCTTGCCACCCAAGCCTCTCAACCAGAACCCACAGTAGAAAGGTAACTGACTCCTGAAAATTGTCCTTTGACCTCCACACATGCCTTGGGATTCATGCCCATAATGCAGACATCATACACACAGTAATAATAAATAAGTTACAAAATTAAAAGGAAGCAAATTCTTCCATGTATATATACACATATATATGTGTATATATATATATATATGTATATATATTTATATAATTTGGGGGGAGTCTTTTTGAAACAGGGTCTCCCTGTAGCCCCAGCTGTCCTGGAACTCGCTCTGTAGACCAGGCTGGCCTTGAACTCACAGAGATCTGCCTGCCTCTGCCTCCCAAGTGCTGGGATTAAAGGTGTGCGCCACCACTCCCGGCCTGAAACTTACTTTTTAGCCCAGGCGGCTTGGAATTCATGTCAATCTTCCAGCCTCAGTCTCCCAAATGCTGAAATTACAAGCATGCCCCCCTCCACCTGGCTCACAAGGATTTAGATAGCTACTGCTTTCATAGCCGAATCTCAATCTCTCTCTGTCTCTCTGTTTCTCTGTTTCTCTCTCTCTTTCTGTCAGTTATGTGAAACTAATTAATCATGTTCCATTGCTAAGTTCTGACATCCCCTTCCGGTGTCCTTTGTTCTTGCTGAAGCTTGATAGGATTTTGACATAAGGAGAGAAGATGGAAGAAGTTGGGTAAAGGCAAAGGTCCGAGAGTGTAGAGATGAGAGAGAAATGTTTAGCTACGTGTGTTGGAAGTTGCAGTCCATATATATATACACATACACACACACACACACACAAGGTTATTAGTGTAGTATAGTATTTATAGAGGTATATAGAATAGTATTAGTAGTAATGCTTTAGTAGTTAGTTTATAAGTAGAGTCAGGACAATGCCTGCGTTATGAGAATGGGCTGGCGGTCTCATAATTAACAATTTTGTGTAATCTGTATCGTTCTCCTCCCCGTCTTGAGCAGTTATAGTAGGAAGAGTCTCTCTTCTTTCGCAGCGCTGCGAGTGCGCCGTGCAGTGGCAGGGCAGAGGTTCCCAGAATGTAAACCAATTTCCCAATGGACCAGCTAAGGTTAGGGATGGATGGGCAGATGGCTACATGGAACAATGCATTTTCTTCCTTTTTCTCTCTTTTTTTTTCTTTCTGGGTTTCTCTTTTGAAGACAGAATCTCCCTATTGGGTATTCCTGCACTTCCTGGAGTGTCTCACAACGTCCCACACCAGGCGATGATTACAGTGTCCTGTGGTACCAACTCTATTTTCTTTTCTTTACAATGTCATTTCTGGTATTTTCGTCCATAGCATTAATTGCAATACCTGTACGTTGTGAAGGCGAGATCGGCGGTTAGGAGAGTACCTCATATGTGCCAGGCCTGGGGGATTATACATTGGTTGACGTGCCAGGGTGTCTTTCCCAGGGCTACAGGGAGACCCTGTGTCAAACAGACAAAAAAAAAAAAAAAGATTTATTCTTATTTTCTTTTTTTTTTTCCATTGAGAAGTATTTTGGATATTCTTATTTTCAAATGGGGGTGTTGTGAGTTCAGGTGCCCCTAGAGGACAGAAGAGCTGGATCCCCTAGAGCTGGAGTTACATGAAGTTGTGAGTTACTGGGAGTGGCTGCTGGGAACCAAACTTGGGTCCTCTGTAAGAATGGTATGAGCTCTTAACCACTGAGCTATCTATCTCTTCACCCTACATGCACTTTTGATTTGGGATATTTTCTACTTACCATGGGTTCCTCAGGACATGGCTCTGTTGTAAGTCCAGGCCATGAAGTTTTGGGTCCCTCCCACTTCATGTGGGAGGTAAAAGGGTGGGTAGATGGAAGAGCCACTCGAAGAACAGTTAGTTTGGCTAGCTGGAGCTCTGGCATCTTGTGGCAGTTACCAGAAAACTCCAGATTGTCTTTCCCAAACGTTGGGATCTCTTGCCCTCCCTACGCCTCTCTCACATCCTCCCGTTGGGCTGTCAAGAGACAGAATTATGCAGCCTTTCACTAATGCTACACTGTCTAACCACAGAGGGTCCACTGACTTCCAGTTGATCTTTGGTGGGCCTGGAGAGGCTCATATCCAAATTGAAGGCTTATCCTGTTTATGACAGATCTCTGGGCTGTGCCTTTGCTGCCAACTCAGCCAGTAGCTCAAGCCACTGGCTGGAGTTCTATGCACTGACTGTCCCACGTGACCTAAAATACTGAGACTCTAAATGCCTACACAGGCTTAGCTGTAACAACAGGAAATGGGACTCCCCAGGGAGATGCCTACGCTTAGGCACATGATAACACCCCTACTGCCAGGCATAGCAAGGGCCAGGACGGCCAAACACAGGAGCACATGATTTGTTGCCATGGTGATAATAGGAGGAAGTGCCGACGCTGACTGAGATCCAGCTCAAAATAATAACACAGCTTCTTTACACAAATTTGCCTTTAAAGAACAAGGGTCAGAGGGACCCATTTCTTTGTAATCTGCCTCTTTCTGCAGCTTTGAGGGGTCCACACCAGAGTCCTATAGGGCTAACTGACCTCTGAGGCAAGACCTTGCTGGGGTTTTCTTACTTTAAATATTTCAGATCAGTTTTCAGGGACTGGATATGTAGCTCAGTATTAGAGTACTTGCTCAGCGAGAGAGAGAGAGAGAGAGAGAGAGAGAGAGAGAGAGAGAGAGAGAGAGAGAGAGAAGTGTTAACTGAACAGGAGTTTCATCCCCTAGAGATTGGGAGTCTTGCCAAGCATGGTGGTGTATTTTTAATCCCAGCACTCAGGAAGCAGAGGCAGGTGGATCTCTGTGAGTTCAAGGCCAGCCTGGTCTAGGGAGTGAGTTCCAGGCCAGCTGGGGCTACAGGGAGACCCTGTCTCAAAAAGACAAAAAAGAAGAAGAAAAAGAAGAGGAGGAGGAGGAGGAGGAGGAGGAGAAGAGTGGGAGTCTGAGGTCTGTGGCCTATTCTGTTGAAAATGTGAAGGGAAGTGAGGGTCCAGGACTGACACAGTTAGAGCCTCCCCAATCACCTAGAAATTCCTGACGTGTAAAAATGACTCCCCTTCAGGAAAAGCAGATATGCAAGTGAGAAGGAACAGAAGGAATAACAGAATTATACTATTACCACAGAATAAAATACAGAGGCACGAGATGACTCAACCGGTAAGAGCACTTGCTGCCAAGCCTGATAACTTGAGCTTTGATCCCCCTGAACTACATGGTGGAAGGAGAGACCCAAATCCCACTGCTTGTCCTCTGACCTCCATGGCCCATATGTGCCTCCCTCCAACTTGCACATGACATGTTTATCATTTATCTTTTTTTGTGTATGAGTGCATTGCCTGCAGGTATGTAAGTGCACCCATGTCCTGCAGTGCCGTGGAGGCCAGAAGAGGGCATAAGCTATCCTGCGACTGGAGTTACAGACAGTTGTTAGCTGCCATGTGGGAGCTGGGATCCAAACCCAGGTCTTCTACAAGAACAGCCAGTGCTCTTAACTTCCGAGCCATCTCTCCAGCCTCGTACAATTTTTTTTTTTTTTTTTTTTTTGTCTTTTTGAGACTGGTTCTCTCTGTAGCCCCAGCTGCCCTGGAACTTGTTGTGTAGATCAGGCTGGCCTTGAGCTTCCAGAGCTCTGCCTGCCTCTGCCTCCTGAGTCCTGGGATGAATTCTGTGGAATCTACTATGAATTCTGCAGAATCTGGTCACAATGAGGCCACCACTTCCTTCTCTCTGTGTCCATATCATCACCAGCTAAAAACCAACCTTTTCCATCCCCCACTTTCAAAAACACCTACCTCAATATCTAAGGAAAAAAATGATGTCAGAATGGCCAGCCACACACCCACATCCCCAGCTCTTGGGAAGCTGAAGCAGGATGATAATTTTGGAGACAGTGTGGGCTGCACAGCAAGATCTTATCTCAAAACAAAAATGTCAATCAGACTTACTTTTTTTTGGTCTTTTTGAGACAGGGTCTCCCCTATAGCTCTGGCTGTCCTGGAACTCTCTATGTAGACCAACCTGGCCTTGAACTCACAAAGATTCACCTGCCTCTGTCTCCCAAATGCTAGGATTAAAGGCGTGCCACCACGCCTGGCCAGATTTACTTTGTGTGTATGCGTGTGTGTGTGTGTGTGTGTGTGTGTGTGTGTGTGTGTGTGTGTTTTCAAGACAGGGTCTCCCTATAGCCCCAGCTGTCCTGGAACTCACTCTGTAGACCAGACTGGCCTTGAACTCACAAAGATCTGCCTACCTTTGCCTCCCAAGCGCTAGGATTAAAGGCGTGCGCCACCACCCCTGGCCAGATTTACTTTTTTTTTTTTTTATTAATTTTATTTCTGTATGTGTATGAATGTACTGTCTGCATGTAGGTTTGTGCACCTGTGTCGTGCAATGCCACGGAGGTCAGAAGAGGGTGTTGGATTCCCCTGGAACTAGAGTTCTCCTGTAATTGGAGTTTCAGACAGTTCTCGGCCGCCATGTGGGTGCTGGGGATTGAACCCAGGTCCTCTGTAAGAGTAGTTGGCGCTCTTAACTCTCCAGCCCCCAGATTTACTTTTAAGAATATTTTATTATTTTTATTTTATGTGCATAAGTGTGTTGCCTGCATGTGTTTAAGTGCACCTGTATTGTGTAATACCCTTGGAGGTCAGAAGAGGGTGTCGCATCCCTTGGAACTGGAGTTATGGATGGTTGTTAGCCACCATGTGGGGGCTAGGATGCAAACCCAGGTCCTCTGAAAGGGCAGCCAGCATTCTTAACCATTGAGCCATCTCTCCAGCCCTCAGTCAGTCTGACTTAAAAAGCATTTGATTTAGCATGTCTTTATGCTGGCTTTTTTTTTAATAGACAGGGTCCCTTTGTAGCCCCAGCTGGCCTTAAACTTTCTATATATAGACTAGGCTGGCCTCAAACTCACAGATATCCACCTGCCTCTGCTTCCCCGGGTACCTGCTGAGCATGGTGGCACACGCCCAGGCTGCGGTGGCTGCGGTGAAGTCTCATGATGCACACACTGTGTGCTCAGGACCTAGCTGCAATGAAGTCTCATGATGCACATGCTGTGTGCTCAGAACCAACCTGTGGTGAAGTCTCATGATGCACATGCTGTGTGCTCAGAACCAACCTGCGGTGAAGTCTCATGATGCAACACAGTGAACACTGCCAGAAGCAGCTCAGATTTGTTCCATTTCATTTCAAATTGATTTTTAGTAGTTCTCTGTTCAGGAATCTTTTGCTGTTGTCAAAGTTTTCACAAGTCTCACATTCAGTGATATGACCAATGGTTTAAGGACTGGGTATCACATTAGCCTCTTACCAGTCCTCTCCTTTCTCTCTCTCTTCCCCCCCTCTCTCCAGCCCTTGCATTATCCATGTAAAGCAAATCCTTCATATTACGATAATGTATATGGCTTTAAGGACGCTCTCAGTCTGACCCACTTATATATTCCCACCTACCTCTACTCAGTGGCCTCTCATATTAGTAATGTAGTAATGTAGCACTGGTGTAGATTCAAGGCCTCCCAGGCTGATTTCAAACCCCAAATCTGCCACTTACTGTGTGTGTGACCCTGGTCAATTTGCTTGCTTCTCTGTGCTTTAGTTTCCTCATCAGCAGAATGAGAATAGCCATTCCTTGATCACAAGGTCATTGTAAGGATTACTTGAGCTAAAGGATAGAAAATGCTAGGTTAGCTCCTGGCATGTAATAAACCCACCGTCAATGTTCATGCTTATTGCTACCACGCCTGGAAACCTTCACCCCCTTTGCTTTGGACAGGGTGTTTCTATTGACCCTGCCCCACCTCAGTCCACTCCCAGGAAGAATAAATGGTTCCTTGCTCTGCCCTCTCATTGTGTGTATCATAGTTTTCCATTTCAGTAGTTATCTACTCATGTGGTAATTAGTATTTCTCTCTCTCTTTCTCTGTGCTGTGTGTGTATGAGAGAGAGAGAGAGAGAGAGAGAGAGAGAGAGAGAGAGAGATCCAATACACAGGGGCTGCTCAAGGGCAGGGACCGTGTCTTCCTATTTCTACTACCAGAGTACCTGGGGTTGGAAGACAGTAGCCATAATTATGAATGATGACATCCTAATGAACGAATGAATGAATGAACAAACAAATGAACGAATGGATTTTCAGCAGAGTCAGAATGAGCACTGAGGAGCAATAATGATTACTGTTGAAACCACTGTCCTCTCCTTTGGAGAGTTCACTCTACTTTCTGAAACATACCCATAGTGGTTAAGGACTTTCGTGATCTTATATAAGTATGTTGCTCAGAATTTCTTGTCCAGCTCTGGCATTCTCTTTACCCCATGGAAGGGCTTTGTGAACATCTCCATAAACTCAGATTGCACTTTACATAGTCTAATTTCTTCTCTCACTCCAATTCTATGCTGGATGAAGAACAAACAGAAGTTCCCCATTCTACTCTAAGACTCTTGACCTTCGTTCATTCTTTTTTTGAGCATTGTCTCACTAGGTAATTGACCTTCAGTCTTTTTGTTTCCTTTTTCTTTTTTTACTTCTTATATATATGAGTGTACTGCAAGTAGGTAGGTGCACCCCAGTCGTGCAATGCTGCAGAAATCAGAAGAGGGTGTTGGATTCCCCTGGAACTGGAGTTAAAGGTGGTTCTTAGCCACCATGTGGGTTCTGGGAATTGAACCCGGATCCTCTGTAAGAGCAGTCAGTGCTCTTGACCGCTGAGCCATCTCTCCAGCCCCACATTAGTGTGCTTTTGTTGTCAGTAGATTTCCATAGTTTACAGTAAATGGCCAGGCTTAACAACGCTTCTTGGCTTCTCTAAGAAGTTTATAACTCTGCTTCTTGCCTTTATGGGTTCAAAGCATATGAGATGCCCTTCAAAAGTGCAGAGAGGCTATCCGGGCATGGTAGTGCACACCTTTAACCCCAACACTTTGGAGGCAGAGGCAGGTGGGTCTCTGTGAGTTCAAGACCAGCTTGGTCTACAAGGCAAGTTCTAGGTCAGCTTGTGCTACAGGGAGACCCTGTCTCAAAAAGACACACACACACAAAAATTGCAGAGAGGTGCTGGAGAGATGATGGTTCAGTGGGTGGGAGTACTTGTGCAAGTATTGTGACCTGAGTTTAGATTCTAGAGACCACGTGAAAAACCAAGTATGTCCACATGTGTCTACCTATGACCCCAAAATTGTGAGGGGTAGACACAGGAAGATCACTGGGGCTTGCTGATTGCTATCCTAGTTTTAGGTTCAGGGAGAGACTCTGTCTCAAAGAAATAAGGTGGAGAGTGGCAGAGGAAGACACCCAGCATCCTCCTCTAGGTTCTTCAAGTGTGTGCACATGGGCCTGTCACAGACAAATGAAATGCAGAGGGGAAAAATCCTTCTCCATGTTTTCTGGTTCTCTGCACAAACTAGCAAAAACATTGAAAATATGCACTGTGCATTGGCAGCGTGAGGACCTGGAGGGCCCTCCCAGCCGGAGCCTGTCTGGCTTGTTTTGCCACACCCTGCCACGGCCCTGAAAAGGGCATAGTTTTATTTACAGTGTGAACACTTCTGTGCCAGAGAGCCACGCCTATAACATCATCTGCCTCTGCTCTGCTTGCTTTGTTCCACAGCTGCACCCGGAGTGAGGCGTTGCTTTTCTTTTTTGGGAGAGGGGCAGGTCTTATGCTATAGCCCAGTCTGTTCTGGGACTCACTATGTAACCCAGGCTATCCCCAAACTTGCAGTAATCCTCCTTCCTCAGCTTCCCAAATCCTGGGATTACAGGCATAATACTCCCTATTGACTGTTTCAGTTTTCATAACAGTGCAGTGGAATGGCTTACTAAGCAAGCCTGTGTGTTCCTGAGGGGGTCCGGGGGTAAGAAGAGCTTGATTTGGGAGAAGAGAGGACGAAATGTGCTGAAGGGCAAATGGGAAGTGGGACGGCAGTCCTGGAGACGGCAGCCAGGCATCAGGCAGACTGCTTCACAGTGGGTCAGGACCAGAAAGCAGAGCCCCAGCACAGGGCCAGGCTGCTGGCCCGGAAGGTTCACTCCAACGGCCAGATCCCAGACGAGGCTGCTCGGAGTCCTGGGTGGGCAGTTTGGGCTTCATGGAAAGTCCTGGATTATGAGTCACGTTGTAGCCATGGTAATGCCCTGGCTTTCTGCCTTGCCCCTGCTCAGCACACAGAGGAGCCACCCTCCACAAGCCAGAGACTGGTACACAAAACTGCACGGAGGGAAGATGGAAGATTCAGAAAGAAATCAGTTCTCTCTCTCTCTCTCTCTCTCTCTCTCTCTCTCTCTCTCTCTCTCTCTCTCTCTCTCTCT
>VZQC01012778.1:271214-326214 GCA_009823505.1 Rhizomys pruinosus
TTTTTTTTTGTTTTTTTTGGGGGGGGGGGGGGGGGAGGAAGCCCCTGGCTCCTCATCCACCAGTTCCATCCACTTGAGGACAAAGGTCTTGCTAGACCAGGCTTCCCTTTTTGAAGCATGAGCAGACTTTCCTCTTTATAGACTGGACATTGGCTGAAGTCCCATTAGTGGATTTCCAAGACCTCCCTGCACAGGAAGACTGGTGACTCACATTTGCAGGAAGAAAGTGTATTTCAATCATGATCTACAACACTTCATTGCATTAGCCCTAGCAAACTGCTTCACTCCATTCCTTTGCCTCACAGAAACAGTTGGTATAGGAATCAAGTTCACAGCCCTGAATATGGGCTCTGTCAAGGGGACAAATGTGTTGCTGAGTGTGATAGGCATGCTGAGGTCCTGCACTTGCAGGAGATGTAGTAAGTGCTGAAGGCCAACTCGGGTCAGGCTTGAGGGTCAGACAAAGAACGTCACATGTGGCCAAGGCCCAGGTGGACAGAAGAAGGAGCTTTCCACCTTCGATGGCCCCTGGGACTCATCTTATTCCCTGATGCTGTTGGATTCTCTCTGAGCTGGCTATTGCTCCAAATGCATCCTTGAGAGGCTTGAGTTGCAGCCTAAGCAGGGAGACCCTGTAAACCAGCAACTGACATGTCTCTACCACTGACCCCAGTTCATGTATTGGCCAGGTTTAAAAAAAATTTTTTTTAGAATTTTTTATTTTATTTTATTTATTTATTTATTTATTTATTTATTTATTTATTTATTTATTTATGTGTGAATGTATTGTGGGCATGGAGGTTTGTGCACCCGTGTCGTGCAATGCCGCGGAGGTCAGAAGAGGGCGTCGGATTCCCCTGGAACTGGAGTTCTTCTGGAATTGGAGTTACAGACGGTTCTCGGCCGCCATGTGGGTGCTGGGGATCGAACCCGGGTCCTCTGTAAGAGCGGTCGGCGCTCTTAACCGCTAGGCTATCTCTCCAGCCCCATTTTTTTAAAATTTTAATTTTATGTGTATGAGTGTACTGTCTGCATGTAGGTAGGTGCACCCATGTTGTGCAATGGGTGCACCTACCTACATAGAGTAGTCGGTGCTCTTAACCGCTGAGCCATTTCTCCAGCCCCATGTGTTGGCCAGGTTTTGACAAGCCTGTTTATTCCGTGATCTGGAAAGAGGGTTTGTAAAATGATTGAGACCAAAATTAAGAACCTGATAAACACCTCAGAAACAAGGGATTAACTGCAGATAACTCATATGTTAAACAGCAGACAGCCAGGTTCTTTGGTCCTGGAAATGGGAAGTGTTCTGTCTTCAAGGCACCAATTGTGTCCTCATGATACCCAGTCTCTCCTTTGGTCCCTAAATATGCCAGCCACATGTCCCAGATTTCAGATTCAGAAGCCAGCTGTTGGCATCAGCTAGACCAAGTGTCCTGAGGTTGGTTCCACTTCTCACTTGTCGCCTGGCTGTGTTGACACTATGTGGACACACACAGAATCCCCAAACTTACTGTGAGTTCCCTAGGGAACAAACAGGAAGATATTTTTCTTCTCATTTTTCCTGGCTGCTCCAATAGTCGACTGTGTAGAAGAGTTATCGTCAACATGTTTTTGTTTATATTTCATGCGGGCTTCAAGTTGGGTGAGGCATCTTCCTCATTTGGCCGACTCTAGCCACTTTCTGGGAAATTTTCCTTTCAGACTTTTCATTTCCTCATGCTTTTAATTTTTGTCTGTTACATTTATTTCTGTATTTATTGGGTGGGGCATGTGCACACTGTAGAGTTGTATGGAAGCCAGAGGACAACTTGTAGGAGCTGGTTCTCTCCTCTACTATGTGGGTCCCAGGATGAAGGCTGGGTGTCTTTCCCCACTAAGCCATCTGGAAGACCCCACCCCCTTGCTTTTTTTTTTTTTTTTTTTTTTGTCTTTTTGAGAACAGGGTCTCCCTGTAGTCCCAGCTGTCCTGGAACTCACTCTGTAGACCAGGCTGGCCCTGAACTTACAAAGATCCGCCTGCCTCTGCCTCCCAAGTGCTAGGATTAAAGGCGTGCGCCACCACGCCTGGCTCCCCTTTGCTTTTTATATGTTCATAATTTCCTGTCCTCCTATCTCCAGCCTTCTTTTTCAATTCTGTTTTCCCAGTTTAAACCCGGATTTCTGTTTTTTGCTCTTCCCTCCTCTCCCCTTCTCTTGGCTTTCTCTAAATGACGGTCCCTCCTCCGAATGCCTTCTAGACTTTCCAACCAGCTTCCTACAAATTCCTCCTCCCACCATGGGTAGGATGCCACTCTCAGGGTCCTTGAGCACTGTCGTTTATGAAATCAGAGGCCTAACTTCTCTGTACTGGCAGAGATCAGTTGGAAGTTTGCTGCAGGATAATATAGGCTTGTCCCTTATTTCAAACAGCGCAGTCATCAGTATATAGAAGTCATTCAGTGATATTTCATGAGATTACCTTGTATCCTTATCTTGAAAACGAGTTTATATAGGCTTTGGGTTGGGTCCTAATGAGCCATTTGCTGTGTGTGTTACAAATTATAAACTTCAGTCACTCCCTAATGTAGCAAGAGCTTTTTGCTAGCTTTGCCAGGCAGGAAATGAGCAAAGAAGAGTTCCCCAGGATGTGAAAATGGGTAAGTGAAGAGAAAAGAAAATCTTATCACAGATAACCCTCTTCTTAAGAAAGACACAAGCTTTATCTACCTATAAAAAAATGATCAAAGATTACCAGATAGGCAAGAGTGTGACTCACCCCTCATCTCCATAGCAACCTGTGTGGCTATTGACGCTCTTCTTCCGGCTAGCCCTCAGAGATTGGTCCTATGACTCAATGTCTTAAGGTTTGCCAATGTTGTCTTATGAGACAAAGGGCATTCCCGTCATCATGCTGAATATCACAGTCTAATCATTGACCCATTCAAATAAGTGGCCTGTCAGGTTACCTATGCAGAGGAGAGTTCCCGCTGTCATAACTCCAGCCACACACTGACCTCTGTGTGCAAACTTAGCACAGTGAAGAGGCAGGAGTAGCCCCTAAAGCACTTTCAGGTCTATGGAGAATGCAGCACGTCTCCCCCCCGGGCTACTGATGAGTGAGCGCCTGTGTGCTCATTTCCCTCTACTTGTAGAAAACCACATGACATCTGGTCTGTATACTATTAATTGAGTATGTTAATGAGTGCAGGAATTCTGTAGAGTTAGATGACTTCTGGATATAAGCGAGTCTCTATGGTGCTTTTTGACATTTATTTGCTTATTTTAATTTATTTTTTGTTTTAAAAATTTATTTTATTTTATGGGTATGAGTGTTTTGTCTATATGTGTGTGTCTGTGGAGGCCAGAAGAGGCCCTTGAATCCCTTGGAACTGGAGTTAAGGAAGGTTATTAGCCTCCTTGTGTATGCTGGGAACTGAACCTGGGTCCTCTGAATGTGGCCAGTGTTCTTTTTTTTTTGGTCTTTTCGAGACACAGTCTCCCTGTAGGCCCAGCTGTCCTGGAACTCACTCTGTAGACCAGGCTGGCCTTGAACTCACAAAGATCCGCCTGCCTCTGCCTCCCGAGTGCTAGGATTAAAGGCATGCACCTGGCTCCAGTGTTCTTAACCACTGAGCCGTCTCTCCATTCCTTTATTGTTACTATTTTGTGTATGGGCATGTGTGCATGTGGGCACTTGTAAGGCAGTCAGAAGACAGCTCGTGGGAGTCAGTTCTCTCCTTCCAGCATCGGTTCCAGGAATCAAATTTAGGTCATCATTCTTGGTTGGTGGCAAGCACCTCCCCCTGCTGAGGCATCTCAACAGCTCCACAGTGATTCTCTTGACCAGTATTTCTTCCACACAACTTATAAAAGTCACTCTTTCTGGGTTCTGCTCCTTGGCAGGAAAAAGCTTGAATAAGTCACCTTCCTTGTGTCTAAGCTCATTTGGGCTGCTCTACAAAACAGTCACAGAGCAGGGGTTTGGAAACAGTAGGCATTTATCCCCCATCATTCTGGGGGCTGGAAGTCCAGTACTAAGGTTGGCAGATTCCACGATGGGCCTGTTTTCTGCTCCAGAAGGGGACTTCAAACCGTGTCCTCACAAGGTGGAAGTAAAGGGTTCCTTTGAACTCTTATGAAGGCATTAATCGAATTCTTGAGGACTTCCTCCCTCCCTTCCCCTTCCTCCAACTTAATTACCACCCAAAAACTCTACCTCCAGACATTATCATCTTGGGGGTCAGAATCTCCATGTGTGAATTTTGGGGTAGCACCAATGTTCTGACCTTAGCACCGGGACAGTAAAAAAATAAGATGTTTATCTGTTTTTTCCAAAGAAAAGAGAAGGTAGAGTTAGAAAATAATCACAGTTTTGAATTTTTTGTACAAAATGTATGAAAAAAAGAAATGAAAAATAAAACAAAAAATATACAAAATGTATCAAACGATTTTCTGATAACTTGTATAATTACTTTGAGAGCAGGTCTATTGCTTATTTTTAAGGGACATTAAATATTTAACAAGAGGTGAGAGCCTTGAAACAATGATCAGATCACATAGCATCCAGATTCTTCCCCAGTGCTTGTCCATGTATTATTTATTTACTTAGCAAATATATGAGTGCCAACTGTATGCTACTTGGATACATCAGTGACAAGGACAGCAAAGGAACTGGGCCTCTGGGAGAGGAGTGGGCAGAAAGGCAGGCCAAAGCTAACAATAGACAGTGGACAGAATAAATATAGCAATACTGTAATTTGCTGTGGAAGCTGATAAAAGGGAGGGGAACAGAAGAAACGTGAGACCCGGATCACTGGCTCAGCAGCACCAGAGGTGGCCTTTGCAATTCTAATCTGCTGGAAAGAAAAGCCTTAACTAAGTGAGGGGATGAGAGTGAGTCAGCAGGGAGCCACCAAGTGGAGGGTGCCCAGTCTGGAGTCTCCTGTGCTGGGATCACAGCTCTCGAGGCCTCCTTGTGGCCAGGATGTGGTAGGCAAAGATAATGATGGAAGAAAAGCTGGAGTTCAAATCCAAGTGAAGACATTTCCTTCCTCCTTTTATTTCCTGTCCGGTGCTTTCTATATTATGTATTCTTTTCCTTAAATTTTTTATTGTGTATGAGTGTACTGTCTGCATGTAGGTTGGGGCACTTGTGCAATGCCTCGGGGTCAGAAGAGGGTGTCAGATTCCCTTGCAACTGGAGTTAAAGACGGTTCTCAGCTGCCAAGTGGGTGCTGGGGATGGAACCTGGGTCCTCTGCAAGAGCAGTCGGCGCTCTTATCCACTAGGCCATCTCTCCAGCCCTATATTATGTATTCTTTATTGCCCGATACACAGGGATCCTTCCCTGTAGCCAGGATTGGCAGGCTGCTCAAATCACCTGAGATACTCTTTATATCTTTGGAAAAATATAATTCAGATTTTTCACTAAGCTACTATTCTTCAACTGCATTGTATCAATGAAACGATGCCACATTACTGTTTCCCATTTTGGTTTTCTTTCTTTTTTTTTTTAATTTTATTTATTTCTGTATGTGTATGAATGTACCGTCTGCATGGAAGTCTGTGCATCCGTGTCGTGCAATGCCGCGGAGGTCAGAAGAGGGTCTCAGACTTCCCTGGAACTGGAGTTCTCCTGGAATTGGGGTTTCAGATGGTTCTCGGCCGCCATGTGGGTGCTGGGGATCGAACCCGGGTCCTCTGTAAGAGCGGTCAGCGCTCTTAACCGCTAGGCCATCTCTCCAGCCCCCCATTTTGGTTTTCTGAGTGAACCCATTGGCCAGAGCACAGAACACATCAAACTATGCCATAAAGTCACATTACCACACCCACTGGCCAGTTTCTCCTGGAATCATCTTTTCCCACTGAGGTTGTTTGTAGGTTATCCACGGCCCTGTTCTTGCATGCAGGGCAGCTCTCCTGTTCAGCGCATCTCACTCTGCTAGTCCAAGCAGACCCTCTCTTCTGCTAACAAAGCAGGATGACAGTCCAGGCTAGCTACAGGAACTGCCATGCTCCTTTGAGAGATGTCCATCATCTATCTATTTGAGGGACCCTTCCAGCGACACTGGCAGGGAACTCCGGCCACATAAGAGTGCTAATGTCTCCCCAAACCTGTGTCTGGGAGTCTGCTAAAAGCTTCCATAGCCCTGGTGGGTGTAAAGTGCAGCTTCCAACAAAGCTTTGCACTGACCTTCTCTCCTGACTCCATTCCCTCAAATCTTCCCACGGGTCCTCTCTCTTAAGGCTCCAATTTAAGAACACCCTCTCTGGGCTTGGCTTGTACTCACTCTGGCACAAATTCCTTCTTCTTCTTCTTCTTCTTCTAACTAAAAGTCCAAACAAAGGTTCACAGGAATAGCTGCTCCAGGGGACACAGGTTTTGCAGAGGCAGACAGGAAACTCGCTGGTCCTCTGCAGTGTTGACAGGTCTGGAAGAGCAGCTCTGCTCTCCGTGTACAGAGATAATTTCACCTGAGGTCAGTTGTTCTCTCCATTTCCAAAGGGCTATTTACAATGTCTCCTGAAACTACTGACTTTCCATGTTCTTTCCTTCCCATCTCTTCCCTTCCCCCTTTCCTTCCCTACTTCTGGTTCCTCTCTCTCTCTCTCTCTCTCTCTCTCTCTCTCTCTCTCTCTCTCCTCTCTTTCTCTGTCTGTATACACATGCACTCATGTTTAGTCTGTTGAATAATCAAAATCCCACTCTCCAAACTCTTTGACCCTAACATACCTTTATGTATGTTATGATCATGGTTATATTTCATTCTCTATACCTAAATTTTCTCATCTTGGAAATAGGATGCCCATGTATGTATGTAAAGTCCTACTATGAGGCATGTAAGTGCTTGGTGGATATTAGCAGATATACTATCTGAAGCTGGGAAAGAAATCCCTCTTGAATATCCTTAATCACTTCACTCAGTTTTTACCCCACTGAATGCTTCCAAATCGATTATCAGCTCCCTTGCAAACATGGCTGTTGGTTGTTTTTAGCGAGGAATAGCTTTGTTCCGTTGCTCCTTTTGACAGATTTTTTTTTTTTCTTTTTGAGACAGAGTTTCCCTGTAGCCCCAGCTGGCCCAGAACTCGCCATGTAGACCAGGCTGGACTTGAACTCACAGAGATCCGTCTGCCTCTGCTGGGACTGAAGCCATGTGCCACCACGTCTGGCAGGTCAGATGTACCTTTAATTGTTCATTGCTGTTCAGAACTCTCCCTTCAGTCTTTGAGAAAGTAGGCTTCTTAGGAAACATTTCATTCATCCATTCTCTCACTGAATCATTAATTCATTCAACAAATAATCATGAGGATCTAGTCTGCACCACATCCTGAGAAGACGCAGAGGACTTCTTGGGAGCAAACGGGAGAAACAAATTATGACGGTTGCCCGAGAGGTACTCGGGCCCAGCAAAAGTCAGAGGAAGTCCAAGAACTTGGGTGCCTGTTATTTCTCCAACCTTTCTTTCACCCCCTCTGCCCTACACGTACGCACTTCTGGATAAGGGTAAAGGAAATGAAGGCATGACCGACCGGGCTGCCTGCGATTCAGGAAGAAAGCATGAGAACGAGCGTGCAGGACGGGGACATCAGCGGAGGCCAAGGTGAGGGTCCCGCCAGCTAGGTCCGCTGTCGGTGTCCTCACCCACCCGGGCTCCCCTGGTGGGGCGTGTCACTGCTGCGCCCTGGGCAGCTCCGGGTGTGGGGGGCAGGGTGCGGCCGGTCCACGGGCGACGCCTGTGGGCGGCGATGCTGCCCCGCCCCGGAGGGCCGGCCGGGCGGAATGGTACTTGAACGCCGAGCCACCGCCCCAGCGCCGCATTGCCTGGCCAGCACCAGCCCAGCCCAGCCGGCGCAAAGCACAGCAGGTGAGCGGCGAAGGGCGCGGGGCGCGGGGCGCGGGGCGAGGGGCGCGGGGCGCGGCAGGTTCGAGTGCCGGTGGCCTGGGCTCTGCAGCCTGACGGGCGTCGGGCAGCGTTCGGGACATCATCGGTCGGTCCTTAGCCTTGGCTCTCCCAGGTGTGAGACTTGGGGAAAGTTAGCAGCGTCCTGCAGAACAAGCAGCCTCCAGGCGGCGGATATCTTCTGGCACCTAGCTGGCCACAGGGCACCGCTGCGGAGCCTCGGAAGCCAGCCACCGTCCACGGTCTGTACTCAGAGTGAGCCCCAACTCTGGAGGAGCCACCTCGCAGGTGGCCTCAGGTAGCTGGCTCTGGAATGGTGTTAGGAACCAGGTCCCCTCCTGGCACGCAGGGAGACTACCTGGGGGTGGGGTCTCTACAAGGCACCTCCTGGCATCCCTGACTTGGCTGGTCATTTGGGGGATCTGCTGAGCCTTCGGCTAGAGGAGATCTTGCTACGTGATGCCAGTGAGATCTACCAGGTCCAGCAGTGAGTGGTAGGGGCTTCAACAGCTCTCTGAACGCTGACCCTACAGAAAATGGTGCTGTCCCAGGCCAGAGTGGGCATGTGCCCTGATCGGAAAAAAGACTGCAAGTACTAAGCTTGTGCAATACAATTGACTTATGCCTGCCCAGTAGGGCCGATTTGGGCAATAATCTCTCAGATCTGAGTTGAGGAAGTCTTGGGTGTGGCAGTGTTTGTCCCAGTGTGCAAAGCCTTAGAGTTTTTGTTTGTTTTTTGTCTTTTTGAGACAGGGTCTCCCTGTATCTCTGGCTGTCCTGGAACTCACTACCTAGACCAGGCTGGCCTTGAACTCACAGAAATCTACCTGCCTGTGTCTCCCACATGCTTGGATTAAAGGCTTGTGCCACCATGCCCAGCTAGTTAGAGGTTTTGAAAATCTGGATTTATTCTGCATTATCAGTTGCTCAAGCAAAGACACTGAACGAGCTTGCACTCAGAATGGCACTTAATGCTGGGGACGTGAAGACTCGGAGGTCAGGACTCAGAGGTAAAGGCTGTGACGTAGGTTCCAGGCTCACCCTCACAGAGAGTACGTATTCCTATTCCAGGCGCTGGAATATTTGAACAGTGACCCTGGGAGTAGGGTTTCTGGACAATGAGGACATCCAGACCCTGGTGACACAGTCTGTAGGATTCTGGGAAAACAATGTAAACTAGGCCCCAGTTAATTCTGAGGAAAATGATAGTGATCATGGTGTGAAAACCTCATCAACTTTCTTCAATGTGTTTGCCTCAAGTTTATAAGCCTCTTAGATGAAAAAGAATGTATTTCCATAAAAATGTTTATTTAATTTTGGGTTTTTCAGTGGGGAAGTCAGGGACAGGGTCTCACTGCAGTCCAGGCTGGGCTGGAACTCATTCTCTAGCTTCAGGTTCAATTAGTCTAGGCAATTGGTGAGCTTCAGGTTCAGTTGGTGAGCTTCAGGTTCAATTTAGGGCTACAGGGAGACCCCGTCTCAAAGAATAAAGTGGAGAGGGATTGAGGAGGACACCCAATGTTGACAACTGGCCTCCCCAGGTATACATATGGGCATGCACACCCCACACACAGGTACACAGACATACATACACACACACACACACACACACACACACACACACATTTCAGTTAAAAAAGATCTGATGGTTGAGAGTTGACAAATCAAAACAGTACATGGTGTTTTTGGAAAAATAGAATTTATTGGTTATAGCCGGGCATGGTGGTGCATACCTTTAATCCTAGCACTTGGGAGGCAGAGGCAGGCGGATCTTTGTGAGTTCAAGGCCAGCCTGGTCTACAGAGTAAGTTCTAGGACAGCTGGGGCTACACGGAGACCCTGTCTCAAAAAGACCAAAAAAAAAAAAAAGACAAAATAATTTATTGGTTAAAATGTGGTTCTGATTAGCAAGTGTGACTATGAACAATGGCATTCTGTATTCAGTATTTCTGTGTACTGAATGAGTCACCTGGTTAATGTTCTAACCAAAATATGGTCTTAATTTTCAATTTGTTTATGATATCAGCATGCTGTGTGGTTCTGGGTGAGCAAGCTGAGGAATTTATTTTTTTTCAGTGAAGTGACTAATTTAAAGGGACTATATTTTTATTTTTATTTTTATTTATTTTTTAATATTTTCTTTTTTTTTTTTAATTTTATTTCTGTATGTGTATGAATGTACTGTCTACATGCAAGTCTGTGCACCCGTATCGTGCAATCTGCGGAGATCAGAAGAGGGTGTCGGATTCCCCTGGAACTGGAGTTCTCCTGGAGTTGGAGTTTCAGACGGTTCTCTGCCGCCATGTGGGTGCTGGGGATCGAACCCGGGTCCTCTGCAAGAGCGGTCGGCGCTCTTAACCGCTAGGCCATCTCTCCAGCCCCGGGACTATATTTTTAAAATGTCAAAATGTAAAGTTTTAAATTATTATAGAATGAGCTTGAATTAGGAGTCAGGAGACTTTTGCCTTTGTCCCTGAACTACCAATGAGATGACTTTGGGCCCCCTCAGAGCTGAGCTGAGCTTTTGTCTCCTCACTTTACAGGGGAGATTTTCTGCCACTCTCATAAGATTGCTAAAAATAAAAAATAAAAAAATAAAAAATCAAAGCAGACCTGGGGAGCTGAAAACTACCACACAAACACAGGGCATCATTATTCTAATGCCCTGTGGAATGTGTCATAGCACAGTCCAAACTGTCGCCCCAGGTCTGTGTGTCACAATGGAATCTGCTGTTTCTAAAATTGCATTTGGTCAGATTGGAAAATGAAAAAAAACAGCCCTGATCAGAGGCTTTGGAGCTAACCAAGTTCAGTGTGAGTGCTCTCTTTGAGTTTCCAGTAGAATCATTCTTTAACCATAATTTGACTGGAGTTCTATTAATAAGGTTCTTTATGAAGCAAATGATAGAAAGTTTGTGTGTGTGTGTGTGTGTGTGTGTGTGCGCGCGCGCGCGTGCGTGCGTGCATGTGCGTTTATTGAGATGTTTCCCTGGCTGACCTGAAACCCATTTATGTGGACTAGGTTGACCTCAGACTTATAGTAGACTTCCTGCTGTGCTTCCTGACCTTATTTGTTTAGGGTCCTTAACGACAGTTCACTGTGTCAAAAATGCATAAAGGTGGGCTGGAGAGACAGCTTAGCGGTTAAGAGCTTAACAGTTAAGAACTGCTCCTGCAAAGGACCCAGAGCTCCTGGCCTCTGCGGTCATCATATGTGTGGGCACACATACAATGTGCACAGCTGCTTCTTATTTATTTATTTATTTATTTATTTATTTATTTATTATTTATTTGTCTTTTTTGAGACAGGGTCTCCCTTTAGTCCCAGCTGGCCTGGGGCTCGCTATGTAGGCCAGGCTGGCCTTGAACTCACAGAGATCTGCCTGCCTCTGCCTCACTTTGTAGCCCTGGCTGGCCTGGAACTAGCAGTATAGATTAGGTTGGCCTCAAACTCACAGAATCTGCCTGCTTCTGCCTCCCAAGTGTGGACAGGTCTCTAATTGAACCTGAAGCTCACCAATTGCCTAGACTGACTGGCCAGTGAGACACTGGGATCCACCTTTCTCTGGCTGTCCATTGCTGGGATTATAGCTCCATGCCCAGCTTTTCATGAGGGTGCTGAGGATCTGAACTGAAATCTTATGCAGCAAGCACTTTGCCCACTGAGTCTATGTAGCCCAGACTGGCTTAATACTTATGGTCCTCCTGCCTCTGCCTCCCAAGTGCTGGAATTAAAGGCGAGTGCCACCATGCCCAGCCAGTTTTAACAAAACTCCTTGTAGGTTTCTATTGCCCCGTGTTTTTATGTACATTCATGAAGAGAGAGACCTTAACAGCCTCGATTGGTGGGTCTCAACTGTATTTGCCTGCAGGGAATATTTGGCAATGTCTGAAGACACTTGGGGTTGTCATGGGTTATAGAATGGTGTGCTATGTTTATCTAATGACTTGAAGCCAGAAGTTTGCTAAACATCTTAGAGGGCAGTGCCCTGCTTCAGTGCATCCTGAGAGACAAAGCTGCTGAAGTCTAGAATAAGTTCCTGGTCTGTGGGGACATTTAAAAGACTTTAAGATGCCTATAAGATTATTGCTGTCTTTGTTATTTTTCTCAGGGTGGGGAAAAAAAGAGTATAACCAAACTCTAGGTCCACCTTGAAGTTCAAGATTGTTTCCTAATAGTCTCCAAAATCAGAGGTTTTACTTTCTTAAGAAATTTCCTGGACTGGAGAGATGACTCAGTGATTAAGACACTTGTTTCTTTTTTTTTTTTTTTTTAATTTTTTTTTTTTTTGTATGTGTATGAGTGTACTGTCTGCATGTAGGTTTGTGCACCCGTGTCGTGCAATGGCCGCAGAGGTCGAAGAGGGTCTCGGATTCCCCTGAACTGGAGTTCTCCTGGAATTGGAGTTTACAGACGGTTTCTCAGCGCGCCATGTGGGTGCTGGGGCCCGAACACAGGGTCCTCTGCAAGAGCATCTGTGCTCTTAACCGGCTAGGCTATCTCTCCAGTCCCGACACTTTATTCAGTTCCCAACACCTATATCGGTGGCTAACTCATTCCTCACTCCAGTTCCAGGAGTATCTGCTGCCCTCTTCTAGACCCCTAGCATGCAAGACAAGGCGCATACATGTGCACACTACATTACATACAGCAGCAAAAATCATCTCATAACATGAAACAAATAAATAAAATCTTTAAAAAAACAATTTCTTAGCAGGCAAAGAGTTGGCTCATGCCTTTAATAATCCGAGTAATTTGGGAGACTAGGCAAAGGATGACCATTGAGTGCAGGCGCAGCCTGGGCTTACAGAATGAAGACCGTGGAACTCAGTACGTAGCCTGGCTGTCCTCAAACTTGGCAGTCCAGAGTGCTGGGATTCTAGGCCTGCACCACCACACACAGGTGGTGACGGCATTACTTAGAATGACTGACTAATACCACAAGTGCCCAAATCAAGTCAGAAGAGATTCTGTCTCCAGGATCAGGGCATCTGGGGAACAGCAAAATGACTCTAAGTGATTCTGAACCTACAACGAACCCAGCACTGTTGCAGAGGTGCACCGCTGCCCCCTGGTGGCCGGGTGTGTTTCTCAGTGCTAGAGTGTGTGCCAAATTCTCTCCAGAGGTTCAATCCCCAGCATCCTAAAGGAAAAAATGGGAATTTCCAACCACAGCTGTCTCCTGCTGCTCTGAGGGAGCTGTTGGAACGGGAGCAGCTGGCAGGCATCTCCTGCTTTAAGAGGTGCGGCAGAGGAGCTAAGGCAGGAGGAAGCAGGACAAAAGTCTCCAAACCAGCCCTGTGGCTGCCTTGTACCAGACAAACCGGTTTGGCAGTTCCCTGACTCCAAATACTTTACATTGCCTTCTGTTTCACTTTTGTTGGTTAGTTTTACTGCTAAAGGTTTTATTATCTGGAATAACAATTACCGACTTAAGGAAAGAAAATATCCGGGGCGTGGTGGTACACGCCTTTAATCCTAGCACTTGGGAGGCAGAGGCAGGCGGATCTTTGTGAGTTCAAGGCCAGCCTGGTCTACAGAGTGAGTTCCAGGACAGCTGGGACTACAGGGAGAGACCCTGTCTCGAAAAGACCAAAAAAAAAAAAAAAGAAAGAAAATAGGAGCTGGAGAGATGGCTCAGTGGTTAAGAGCACTGACTAATATTACAAGTGCCCAAATCAAGTCAGAAGAGATTCTGTCTCCAGGTTCAGGGCATCTGCGGAGCAGCAAAATGACTCTAAGTGATTCTGAACCTACAACAAACCCAGCACTCTTGCAGAGGACCCAGGGTCTAATCCCAGCACCCACATGGCAGCTAACAACCGTTTGAAACTTCAGTTCCAGGGGATCTGACGCCCTCTTCTGACCTCCGAAGGCATCGCATGACATGGGTGCACTTATACACAAGCAGGCGATACACTCATACACTGAAATAAAAATAATAAATAAAATAATAATATATAATAAAAAAAGAAAATAGTCAGGCACAGTGGTGTACACCACAGCTAGCCCTTAGGAGGTGGAGGCATGAGGGTCATAGGTTCAAGGCTAGGATGGGCTACATAGCGAGACCTTTCTAAAAATAAATAAAACAATCAAAACCTAAACACAAACAAGCACTGATCTCAGTAGGAGCCAACACATGGCTTTCACCCAGGGTCTCAGGAGGGCTGTGGGGGGCTGCAGTTCCAGTGTGAGCACGATAAAGAAACTGAGAAGGAAGGAGGCCCAGGCAAACTCCAGCCATCTCCACTGTTCATCCAGGAAAGAAGCCGACATTTTCACCCTGCTCCTTCTCTCTCACTGTCTTTTACTCTGGAGATTCAGAACACAAGCTCATGTGATCACAGGTTGACTTCAGTTGTTAAGTAGGATTTGGATGTGGCTGAGAAGCACCTCCAGCGCCCATGAGATAGTCTTGTTTCTGCAGTGTTAACCTAGGCAGTATCTGTAGATGGACTGGAACTGCCCATGACTGTCTAGGATGCTAATTTTTTTTAAAATTTAATATGTATGAATGTACTGTCTGCATGTAGGTTTGTGCACCCGTGTCGTGCAGTGTTGTGGAGGTCAGAAGAGGGTGTCAGATTCCCCTGGAACTGGAGGTAAAGACAGTTCTTAGCCGCCATGTGGGTGCTGGGAATCAAACCCGGGTCCTCTGCAAGAGCAGTCAGTGCTCCCAACCACTGAGCCATCTCTCCAGCCCCTAGGATGCTAAATTTCATGGTCAACTTAAATAGTAACCATATGCTCTCTCTTGTTCCCTCCTAGGAAAATGGCAGACAGCTTTTCAGTAAGTGTTTCAAGCGTTTCCTTTGTCTCATACACAGTCACGAGGATTGAGGGTTCTACTGTTACCACCAAACTTTTTTGTTCTCCTACTGTGCAGCTTTTCTGCCTCGGTTGTCCTCTCAGGGCCTGGGCTGCAGTCTTGTTTTCCCAGCAGCAGATTATAGGCAGAGAGGGGCCTGGTACTCAGCAACAATGACTTTTGTTCTGCCGGAAGCAGCACAAGCTGTGGTGCAATCTGAGTATCCCAAGTGAGCCATTTCTCATGTCGACTTGAAAGCACGCACTTGTACACAGAGCCAGTTCCTGACTTGAGCACGTTGGGAAGCTGTAGCCCTTCCTGATCTGGGATGATGGGCATAAAGTCAAACAGCGTATGGAATCTCAAAATCTAATTTGAATCTTTACAACTTGAAACTATGAAGAGGTGGAGAAATTATGTGAATTTTATGCCTTGCTTATATTTCCTACTTTTAGATCACAAATGTCTATGGTCCTGTGAATTGTTTTCCGAATGATTTCTAATTGTTTTGTTGTTTATGTCTTTCTTTCCAGCTTAATGATGCCTTAGCTGGTTCTGGAAACCCAAACCCTCAAGGATGGCCCGGTGCATGGGGAAATCAGCCTGGGGCAGGGGGCTATCCAGGAGCCTCCTATCCTGGGGCCTACCCAGGTCAGCCTGGTGCACCTGGGGCCTACCCAGGGCAGCCTGGTGCACCTGGGGCCTACCCAGGGCAGCCTGGTGCACCTGGGGCCTACCCAGGGCAGCCTGGTGCACCTGGGGCCTACCCAGGGAGAGAGGGGGGCGGCGGCAGCGGGGCCTGCGGCGACCAGTAGGCGAGGGGGAGAAAGGGAGCGCACAGCGGAGATTGGTTATAGGCCATGCGGGCGGTCAAGGGGGGGTGAGCATCTTCCCCCGCATGGGCCGACTTCTTAAAAAAGCCACGGTTCGGGAAAATGGCTTTCACAGACGGGCAGGCCGCAGGCGGTTGAGGGTGTTGGCTGTGACAGGATTCGGTATTTAGTGGGGTGGGCAGTGCACCGGGTAGATTGGAGGCAGCCATAGGAAAACTTGGAGAGCTGTGCTCTCCGCTACTATGTGGGTCCCAGATGAAGCTGGGTGTCTTTCCCACTAAGAAGCCTCGGAAGACCCCCCCCATTGACTTTTTTTTTTTTTTATTTTTTTTTGTCTTTTTGAACAAGGGTCTCCCTGTAGTCCCAGCTGTCGGAACTCACTCTGTGACCAGCCTGGCCGGCACTTCAAAGATCCGCCGCCTGCACATCTGCCTCCCCCCAGTGCGAGGATGAGGCGTGCCCACCACGCCTGGCTCCCCGTTGCTTTTATTATGTTCATAATTTTCCTGTCCTCCTAATCTCCCCTCTTTTTTCAATTCTGTTTTCTTCCGTTCCCAGTTTAAAAAACTCACGGATTTCTGTTTTGTTTTTTTGCTCTTCCCTCCTCTCCCCCTTCCCCCCTTCTCTTGGCTTGCCTCTAAATGACGGTCCCTCCTCCGAATGCCTTCTAGACTTTCCAACCAGCTTCCTACAAATTCCTCCTCCCACCATGGGTAGGATGCCACTCTCAGGGTCCTTGAGCACTGTCGTTTATGAAATCAGAGGCCTAACTTCTCTGTACTGGCAGAGATCAGTTGGAAGTTTGCTGCAGGATAATATAGGCTTGTCCCTTATTTCAAACAGCGCAGTCATCAGTATATAGAAGTCATTCAGTGATATTTCATGAGATTACCTTGTATCCTTATCTTGAAAACGAGTTTATATAGGCTTTGGGTTGGGTCCTAATGAGCCATTTGCTGTGTGTGTTACAAATTATAAACTTCAGTCACTCCCTAATGTAGCAAGAGCTTTTTGCTAGCTTTGCCAGGCAGGAAATGAGCAAAGAAGAGTTCCCCAGGATGTGAAAATGGGTAAGTGAAGAGAAAAGAAAATCTTATCACAGATAACCCTCTTCTTAAGAAAGACACAAGCTTTATCTACCTATAAAAAAATGATCAAAGATTACCAGATAGGCAAGAGTGTGACTCACCCCTCATCTCCATAGCAACCTGTGTGGCTATTGACGCTCTTCTTCCGGCTAGCCCTCAGAGATTGGTCCTATGACTCAATGTCTTAAGGTTTGCCAATGTTGTCTTATGAGACAAAGGGCATTCCCGTCATCATGCTGAATATCACAGTCTAATCATTGACCCATTCAAATAAGTGGCCTGTCAGGTTACCTATGCAGAGGAGAGTTCCCGCTGTCATAACTCCAGCCACACACTGACCTCTGTGTGCAAACTTAGCACAGTGAAGAGGCAGGAGTAGCCCCTAAAGCACTTTCAGGTCTATGGAGAATGCAGCACGTCTCCCCCCCGGGCTACTGATGAGTGAGCGCCTGTGTGCTCATTTCCCTCTACTTGTAGAAAACCACATGACATCTGGTCTGTATACTATTAATTGAGTATGTTAATGAGTGCAGGAATTCTGTAGAGTTAGATGACTTCTGGATATAAGCGAGTCTCTTATGGTGGCTTTTGACATTTATTTGTTATTTTTAATTTGTTTTACTTTATTTGTTTTCCCAATTTAATGTCTTTTTCCTGAGGTAGAGTGTTTTTGTTTATATGCCTGTGTGTGTCCTATGGAGGCCAAAAGGCCCGTAATCCCTTGAAAAACTGGAGTTAAGGAAGGTTATGAGCCTCCTTGTGTATGCTGGGAACTGAACCTGGGGCCTCTGAATGTGGCCAGTGTTCTTTTTATTTTTTGGTCTTTTTCGAGACACAGTCTCCCTTTAACACCAGCTGTCCTGGAACGCACACTGGTAGACCAGGCTGGCTTGAACGCACAAAGATCCGCTGCTCTGCCTTCCCGAGTGCGAGGATGAAAGGACATGCACCTGGCTCCAGTGTTTCTTAACCACTGAGCCGTCTCCCATTCCTTATTGTAACTATTTGTATGGGCAATGTGTGCATGTGGGCACTTGTAAGGCAGTCAGAAGACGATAAGCTCACGTGGGAGTCAGTTCTCCCCCTCTCTCACCGCCTCGGTTTCCAGGAATCCAATTTAGGTCATCATCTTGTTTGGTGGGCAAGCACCTCCCCCCCTGCTGAAGCATCTCAAACAGCCCACAGTGATTCTCTTGACCATATTTCTTCCACACAACTTAGTAAAAGGTCACTCTTTCTGGGTCTGTCCTTGGCAGGAAAAGACTGAATAAGTCACCTTTCCGTGTGTCCTAACTGCATTTGGTCTGCTCTAGCAAAACAGTCACAGAGCACAGGGTTTTGGAAACAGTAGGCAATTTACTCCCCCATCAATTCTGGGGGCTGGAAGTCGCAGTACTAAGGTTGGCAGATTCCACGATGGGCCTGTTTTCTGCTCCAGAAGGGGACTTCAAACCGTGTCCTCACAAGGTGGAAGTAAAGGGTTCCTTTGAAACTTTATGAAGGCATAAATCGATTCCTTGAGGACTTCCTCCCCTAGTCCCTTCCCTCTCCTCCAACTTAATTTACCCAACCCAAAAACTCTACCTCCATTACCAGACATTATCATATTGGGGGTCAGATCTCCATGTGTGAATTTTTGGGGTAGCAACCAATGTTCTGACTTAGCACCCAGTGGACGTAAAAAAATAAGTATGTTTATCCTTTTTTTTCCAAAGAAAAGGAAGAAGGTAGAGTTTTAGGAAAATAATCAAGCAGTTTATGATATTTTTTACAAAGTATG
The DNA here is from genome assembly GCA_009823505.1 of Rhizomys pruinosus. Lineage (NCBI taxonomy): Eukaryota > Metazoa > Chordata > Mammalia > Rodentia > Spalacidae > Rhizomys > Rhizomys pruinosus. The sequence continues at coordinate 289,611 of VZQC01012778.1, forward strand.
AAAAAACGAAGATAAAAGAAAAAAAAAATATACAAAATGTATCAAACGATTTTCTGATAACTTGTATAATTACTTTGAGAGCAGGTCTATTGCTTATTTTTAAGGGACATTAAATATTTAACAAGAGGTGAGAGCCTTGAAACAATGATCAGATCACATAGCATCCAGATTCTTCCCCAGTGCTTGTCCATGTATATTTATTTGACTTAGCAAATATATAGAGTCCAACTGTATGCTACTTGGATAACATCAGTGACAAGACAGCAAAGGAACTGGGCCTCTGGGAGAGGAGTGGGCAGAAAGGCAGTGCCAAAGGCTAACAATAGACAGTGGACAAGAATAAATAGAGCAATACTGTAAGTGGCTGTGGAAGCTGATAAAGGGAGGGGAAAGAAGAAACGTGAGACCCGGATCACTGGCTCAGCAGCACCAGAGGTGGCCTTTGCAATTCTAATCTGCTGGAAAGAAAAGCCTTAACTAAGTGAGGGGATGAGAGTGAGTCAGCAGGGAGCCACCAAGTGGAGGGTGCCCAGTCTGGAGTCTCCTGTGCTGGGTCACCCTTCTCGAGAGCCTCCTGTCGCCAGGCATGTGGTCGGCCAGTTGATGTCGCAAGAAAGCTGGGGTTTCAATCCAGTGCCGACTTTCCTTCCATCCGTGTTCATTTCCTGGTCCGGTGGTCTTTTCCTAGTATTGTATTCTTCCCTGTCCTAATTTTTCTATGGGTTGAGTGTTCCTGGCATCATGTGGTTTGGGGCCTGGTGCAATGCCTCGGGTCAAAGAGGTGTTCAGATTCCCCTGTGCAAACCTGGGAAGTTAAAGAGACGGTTCTCAGCTGCCAAGTGGGGGTGCTGGGGAGTGGAACCTGGGTCCTCTGCAAACCAGTCGGCGCTCTTATCCCACTAGCCATCTCCTCCAGCCCATATTATGGATTCTTTAATTGCCCAGGCAATAAAAAAATAAAACAAGCGTACGGGAATCCCTTTGTCCCTGTAGCCAGGATTGGCAGGCTGCTCAAATCACCTGAGATACTCTTTATATCTTTGGAAAAATATAATTCAGATTTTTCACTAAGCTACTATTCTTCAACTGCAACTGTGTGATCACAAGAAACGATGCCACATTAACTGTTTCCCATGTTTGGGTTCTCTTTTTTTTTTTTTATTTTATTTATTTCTGTATGTGTATGAATGGTACCACGTCGTGCATGGAGAGTCTGGCGCATCCGTGTCGGCAATCGTCGCGAAGGTCAAAGAGGGTCTCAGACTCCCCTGGAATGGGAGTTGTCCTGGAATTGGGGTTTCAGATGGTTCTCGGGCCGCCATGGTGGGTGCTGGGGAATCGAACCGGGTCCTCTGTAAGAGGCGGTCACGCTCTAACCGCAGGCCATCTCATCCAGCCCCCCAGTTTGGTTTTTGAGTGAACCCATTGGCCAGAGGCACAGAACACATCAAACTATGGCCATAAAGTCACATTACCACACCCACTTGGCCCAGTTTCTTTCTCTGGAATCATCTTTTCCCACTGAGGTTGTTTGTAGGTTATCCACGGCCCTGTTCTTGCATGCAGGGCAGCTCTCCTGTTCAGCGCATCTCACTCTGCTAGTCCAAGCAGACCCTCTCTTCTGCTAACAAAGCAGGATGACAGTCCAGGCTAGCTACAGGAACTGCCATGCTCCTTTGAGAGATGTCCTCATCTATACTATTTGAGGGAACCCTTCCAGCGACACTGGGCAGGAACTCCGACACATAAGAATGTGCTAATGTCTCCCCAAACCTGTGTCTGGGAGTCTGCTAAAAGCTTCCATAGCCCTGGTGGGTGTAAAGTGCAGCTTCCAACAAAGCTTTGCACTGACCTTCTCTCCTGAGACTCATTCGCCATTCCCTCAAATCTTCCGCACGGTCGCTCTCTCTTAAGGCTCCAATTTAAGAACACACCTCTCTGGGCTTGGCTGTGTACTCACTCTGGCAGCAGAATTCCTTCTCGTCTTCTTCTTCTTCTTCGAAGCAAAGAGTCCAAACAAAGGTTCACAGGAATAGCTGCTCCAGGGGACACAGGTTTTGCAGAGGCAGACAGGAAACTCGCTGGTCCTCTGCAGTGTTGACAGGTCTGGAAGAGCAGCTCTGCTCTCCGTGTACAGAGATAATTTCACCTGAGGTCAGTTGTTCTCTCCATTTCCAAAGGGCTATTTACAATGTCTCCTGAAACTACTGACTTTCCATGTTCTTTCCTTCCCATCTCTCCCTTCCCCCCCTTTCCTTGCCCTACTTCTGGTTACTCTCTCTCTCTCTCTCGTCTCTCCCTGCCCTTCCTCTCCGTCGTCGCTCTCCTCTCTCCCCCCCCCCCGTCTCTCCTCTCTCTCTCTCTCTCTCTCATGCCTTTTCTGTTGAATAATCAAATCCCCTCTCCAATTTTGTTTTCCTAATACTTTTTTTTATGAATTTTTTTCATTCTGTGATACTAATATTTTCTGATACATACCTATTATTAACAACGTCATTTGTTGAGTTAAGCAATAAAAGGATGCCCATGTATGTATGTAAAGTCCTACTATGAGGCATGTAAGTGCTTGGTGGATATTAGCAGATATACTATCTGAAGCTGGGAAAGAAATCCCTCTTGAATATCCTTAATCACTTCACTCAGTTTTTACCCCACTGAATGCTTCCAAATCGATTATCAGCTCCCTTGCAAACATGGCTGTTGGTTGTTTTTAGCGAGGAATAGCTTTGTTCCGTTGCTCCTTTTGACAGATTTTTTTTTTTTTCTTTTGAGACAGGTCTTCCCTATAGCCCCCGCTGGCCGAGAACTCTCGCCATGTAGACCAGGCTGACTTGAACCACAGAGATCCGTCTGCCCTGCGGACTGAAGTCCATGTGCCACCAAACGTCTGGCAGGTCCAGATGTACATTTAAATTGTTCATGCTGTTCAGACTCTCCCTTCAGTCTTTGAGAAAGTAGGCTTCTTAGGAAACATTTCATTCATCCATTCTCTCACTGAATCATTAATTCATTCAACAAATAATCATGAGGATCTAGTCTGCACCACATCCTGAGAAGACGCAGAGGACTTCTTGGGAGCAAACGGGAGAAACAAATTATGACGGTTGCCCGAGAGGTACTCGGGCCCAGCAAAAGTCAGAGGAAGTCCAAGAACTTGGGTGCCTGTTATTTCTCCAACCTTTCTTTCACCCCCTCTGCCCTACACGTACGCACTTCTGGATAAGGGTAAAGGAAATGAAGGCATGACCGACCGGGCTGCCTGCGATTCAGGAAGAAAGCATGAGAACGAGCGTGCAGGACGGGGACATCAGCGGAGGCCAAGGTGAGGGTCCCGCCAGCTAGGTCCGCTGTCGGTGTCCTCACCCACCCGGGCTCCCCTGGTGGGGCGTGTCACTGCTGCTGCGTCGACCTTGGGCACTCCGGGTAGTGGGTGGGCGGGGGCGCGGTCCAGCGTGGCGACGCCGGTGGGCGGCGATGCTGCCCGCCACCGGAGGGCCGGCCGGGGCGGAATGGTACTGAACGCCGAGCCACCGCCCCATGCCCAGACATTGCCTGGCCAACCAGCCCAGCCCAGCCGCGCACAGCACAGCAGGTGACGGCGAAGGGCGCGGGGCGCGGGGGCGGGCGGGGCGAGGGGCGCGGGGCGCGGCAGGTTCGAGTGCCGGTGGCCTGGGCTCTGCAGCCTGACGGGCGTCGGGCAGCGTTCGGGACATCATCGGTCGGTCCTTAGCCTTGGCTCTCCCAGGTGTGAGACTTGGGGAAAGTTAGCAGCGTCCTGCAGAACAAGCAGCCTCCAGGCGGCGGATATCTTCTGGCACCTAGCTGGCCACAGGGCACCGCTGCGGAGCCTCGGAAGCCAGCCACCGTCCACGGTCTGTACTCAGAGTGAGCCCCAACTCTGGAGGAGCCACCTCGCAGGTGGCCTCAGGTAGCTGGCTCTGGAATGGTGTTAGGAACCAGGTCCCCTCCTGGCACGCAGGGAGACTACCTGGGGGTGGGGTCTCTACAAGGCACCTCCTGGCATCCCTGACTTGGCTGGTCATTTGGGGGATCTGCTGAGCCTTCGGCTAGAGGAGATCTTGCTACGTGATGCCAGTGAGATCTACCAGGTCCAGCAGTGAGTGGTAGGGGCTTCAACAGCTCTCTGAACGCTGACCCTACAGAAAATGGTGCTGTCCCAGGCCAGAGTGGGCATGTGCCCTGATCGGAAAAAAGACTGCAAGTACTAAGCTTGTGCAATACAATTGACTTATGCCTGCCCAGTAGGGCCGATTTGGGCAATAATCTCTCAGATCTGAGTTGAGGAAGTCTTGGGTGTGGCAGTGGGGTTTTGTCCCAGTGTGCAAACCTTAGAGTTTTTTGTTTGTTTTTTTGTCTTGTTTGAAGAAGGTCACCCTCCCTGAGCTCTGGCTGTACCCTGGAACTCACTACCGTAGACCAGGCTGGCCCTTGAACGCACAGAAATACTACCTAGCCTGTGTCTCCCACATGCTATGGATTAAAGGCTTGTGGCACCATGGCCGAGCTAGTTAGAGGTTTTGAAAATCTGGATTTATTCTGCATTATCAGTTGCTCAAGCAAAGACACTGAACGAGCTTGCACTCAGAATGGCACTTAATGCTGGGGACGTGAAGACTCGGAGGTCAGGACTCAGAGGTAAAGGCTGTGACGTAGGTTCCAGGCTCACCCTCACAGAGAGTACGTATTCCTATTCCAGGCGCTGGAATATTTGAACAGTGACCCTGGGAGTAGGGTTTCTGGACAATGAGGACATCCAGACCCTGGTGACACAGTCTGTAGGATTCTGGGAAAACAATGTAAACTAGGCCCCAGTTAATTCTGAGGAAAATGATAGTGATCATGGTGTGAAAACCTCATCAACTTTCTTCAATGTGTTTGCCTCAAGTTTATAAGCCTCTTAGATAAAAAGAATGTATGTCCATAAAATGTTTATTTAATTATTTGTGTTTTTCAAAGTGGGGAAGTCAGGGACAGGGGTACCCCCCCCCCCCTCACTGCAGTCCAGGCTGGCCTGGAACTCATTCTACTAGCTTCAGGTTCAATTCGTCCTAGGCAATTGGTGAGCTTCAGGTCAGTTGGTGAGCTTCAGGTTCAATGTAGGGCCTACAGGGAGACCCGCTGTCTCAAAGAATAAAGTGGGAGGGATTGAGGAGGACACCAATGTTGACAACTGGCCTCCCCAGGTATACATATGGGCATGCACAGCCCACAACGACAGGTAAACAGACAGACATCACACACACACACACAAACACACACACACACACAGGCACATTTCAGTTGAAAAGAGATCTGATGGTGAGAGTTGACAACAAAACAGTAACATGGTGTTTTTGGAAAAATAGAATTATTGGTTTTCTAAGCTGGCATGGTGGTGGCAAGCCTTTAAGCCTAGCATTGGGAGGGCAGAGGCAGGCGATCGTTTGTGAGTTTAAGGCCAGCCTGGTCTACAGGTAGGTTCTAGACAGCTGGGGCTACACGGAGACCCTGTCTCAAAAAGACCCAAAAAAAAAAAAAAAGCAAAAAATAGATTTGATTGGTAAAATGGTTCTGATTAGCAGTTGTGACTAATGAACGAATAAAAAAAAAAAAAAGAGAGGAAAAACATGCATCTGTATTCAGTAATTTCGTGTGACTGGATGAGTCAACTGGTTAATAGTTCTAACCAAAATATGGTCTTAATTTTCAATTTGTTTATGATATCAGCAATGCTGTGTGGTTCTTGGTGCTGAGCAAGCGGAGGGAATTTATTTTGTTTTTCAGTGAAGTGACTAATTTAAAGGGACTATATTTTTATTTTTATTTTGATTATATTTTTAAATATTTTTCTTTTCTTTTTCTTTTTATAATTTTATTTCTGTATGTGATAATGTACTGTTACATTACATGCAGGTCGTGCACCCGTATCGTGCAATCTGCGGAGGCAGAAGAGGGTCGGATTTCCCCTGGAACTGGTTGTTCCGTGGATTGGAGTTTAAGACGTTCTCTGCCTCTCTCTCCCCATGTTGGGGGCGTGGGAATCGAACCCAGGGTGCCCGGCAAGAGCGGATGCGGCGCGCTCTAACCGCTATGGCCATCTCTCCAGCCCCGGGACTATATTTGTTAAAATGTCCAAAATGTAAAGTTTAAATTAGTATAGAGTGAGCTTGAATTAGGAGTCAGGAGACTTTTGCCTTTGTCCCTGGAAACTACCAATGAGATGACTTTGGTGGTCCCCCTCAGAGCTGAGCTGAGCTTTTGTCTCCTCACTTTACAGGTGAGATTTTCTGCCACTCTCTAGATGTGGAAAATTCAAATAAAAAAATAAAAATCAAAGCAGACCTGGGGAGCTGAAAACTACCACACAAACACAGGGCATCATTATTCTAATGCCCTGTGGAATGTGTCATAGCACAGTCCAAACTGTCGCCCCAGGTCTGTGTGTCACAATGGAATCTGCTGTTTCTAAAATTGCATTTGGTCAGATTGGAAAATGAAAAAAAACAGCCCTGATCAGAGGCTTTGGAGCTAACCAAGTTCAGTGTGAGTGCTCTCTTTGAGTTTCCAGTAGAATCATTCTTTAACCATAATTTGACTGGAGTTCTATTAATAAGGTTCTTTATGAAGCAAATGATAGAAAGTTTGTGTGGTGTGTGTGTGTGTGTGTGTGTGCGCGCGCGCGCGCGTGCGTGCGTGCATGTGCGTTTATTGAGATGTTTCCCTGGCTGACCTGAAACCCATATGTGGACTAGGTTTGACCTCAGACTTATAGTAGACTTCCTGCTGTGCTTCCTGACCTTATTTGTTTAGGGTCCTTAACGACAGTTCACTGTGTCAAAAATGCATAAAGGTGGGCTGGAGAGACAGCTAGCGGTAAGGCTTAACAGTAAGAACTACGCGCCTGCAAAAGGACCCAGAGCTCCTGGCCTCTGCGGTCCATCATATGTGTGGGCACACATACAATGTGCCAGCTGCTTCTATTTATTTATTTATTTATGTTATTTATTTATTTATATTTATTTGTCTTTTTTGAGACAGGGTCTCCCCTTTAGTCCCAGCGGGCTGGAGCTCGCTATGTAGGCCCATGGCTGGCCTTGAACTCCACAGAGATTCTGGCTGCATCTGCCTCACTGTTGTACCCTGGCTGGCCTGGAACTACAGTATAGAGATTAGGTTGGCCTCAAACCACAGAATCTGCCTGCTTCTCTTTGTCGCTTCTTTCCCGCCAAGTGTGGACAGGATCGTCTAATTGAACGGAAGCTCCACCATTGGCTTAGACTGACTGGCCAGTGAGACACTGGGATCCACCTTTCTCTGGCTGTCCTTTGCTGGGATTATAGCTCCATGCCCAGCTTTTTCATAGGGTGCTGAGGATCTGAACAGAAATCTTATTGCAGCCGCAAGCCTTTGCCCACTGAAGTCATTACGCCCCAGACTGAGCTAATACTTATGGTCCACCCTCCTCTGCTCTCCCAAGTGCTGAATTAAAGGCGAGTTGCACACCATGCCGAGCCAGTTTTAAAACAAAACTCCTTTAGTTTCTATTGCCCCCGCCCCCTAGCGTGTTTTAATGTACATTCATGAAAGAGAGAGACCTTAACAGCCTCGATTGGTGGGTCTCAACTGTATTTGCCTGCAGGGAATATTTGGCAATGTCTGAAGACACTTGGGGTTGTCATGGGTTATAGAATGGTGTGCTATGTTTATCTAATGACTTGAAGCCAGAAGTTTGCTAAACATCTTAGAGGGCAGTGCCCTGCTTCAGTGCATCCTGAGAGACAAAGCTGCTGAAGTCTAGAATAAGTTCCTGGTCTGTGGGGACATTTAAAAGACTTTAAGATGCCTATAAGATTATTGCTGTCTTTGTGTTTTGTATTTTTCTCAGGGTGGGGAAAAAAAGAGTATAACCAAACTCTAGGTCCACCTTGAAGTTCAAGATTGTTTTTTCCTAATAGTCCTCCAAAATGCAGGGTTTTACTTTCTTAAGAAAATTTTCCTGGACTGGAGAGATGACAGTGATAAGACACTGTGTTTCTTTTTTTTTTTTTTTTTTAATTTTATTTTATTGTTTTGTATGTGTATAGATGGTAATGTCTGCATGTAGGTTTGGTGACCCCGTGTCGTGCAATGGCCGCAGAGGTCGAAGAGGTCTCTCGGATTCCCCTGGAATGGGAGTTCTCCTGGGAATTGAGTTACAGACGTTTCTCAGCCGCCATGTGGGTGATGGGAGCCCGAACCCGGTCACTCTGCAAGAGCAGTCGGTGCTCTTAACCGGCTAGGCTATCTCTCCAGTCCGACACTTTATTTCAGTTCCCAACACCTATATGTGTGCTAACTAATCCCTCCTCACTCCAGTTCCAGGAGATCTGCTGCCTCTTCTAATTCTGCAGCAACCCAGGCTCCTATAGCAGGTGCACTCGTACATTCAGTCGCAAAACACATCATCATCAACACATAACGAAACAAATAAATAAAATCTTTAAAAAACAAATTTCCTTAAGCAGGCAAGAGTTGGCTCATGCCTTTAATTCCGAGTAATTGGGAGACTAGGCAAGGATTAGACCATTGAGTTCAGAGGCCAGCGCTGGTACAGAATAGACCGTGGAACTCAGTACTTAGCTTGGCTGTCCTCAAACTCTTGGCATTCCCAGAGTCTGGATTTAGGCCTGCACCACCACACACAGGTGGTGACGGCATTACTTAGAATGACTGACTAATACCACAAGTGCCCAAATCAAGTCAGAAGAGATTCTGTCTCCAGGATCAGGGCATCTGGGGAACAGCAAAATGACTCTAAGTGATTCTGAACCTACAACGAACCCAGCACTGTTGCAGAGGTGCACCGCTGCCCCCTGGTGGCCGGGTGTGTTTCTCAGTGCTAGAGTGTGTGCCAAATTCTCTCCAGAGGTTCAATCCCCAGCACCTAAAGGAAAAAATGGGAATTTCAAACACAAGCTGTCTCCTGCTGCTCTGAGGGAGCTGTTGGAACGGGAGCAGCTGGCAGGCATCTCCTGCTTTAAGAGGTGCGGCAGAGGAGCTAAGGCAGGAGGAAGCAGGACAAAAGTCTCCAAACCAGCCCTGTGGCTGCCTTGTACCAGACAAACCGGTTTGGCAGTTCCCTGACTCCAAATACTTTACATTGCCTTCTGTTTCACTTTTGTTGGTTAGTTTTACTGCTAAAGGTTTTATTATCTGGAATAACAATACCGTTAAGAAAGAAAAAGCCGGGCGTGGTGGCACACGCCTTTAATAAGCCTAGCACTTGGGAGGCAGAGGCAGGCGGATCTTTGTGAGTTCAAGGCCGCCTGGTCTACAGAGTGAGTTCCAGGACAGCTGGGACTCAGGGAAGACCCTGTTATCGAAAAGACCAAAAAAAAAAAAAAAGAAAGAAAATAGGAGCTGGAGAGATGGCTCAGTGGTTAAGAGCACTGACTAATATTAGTCCACAGTGGAAAACATCATAACTCCAGGTTCAGGGCATCTGCGGAGCAGCAAAATGACTCTAAGTGATTCTGAACCTACAACAAACCCAGCACTCTTGCAGAGGACCCAGGGTCCTCGCAACGAGCTGGCACTCCACAGCCTATAACACTTTAAAACTTCAGTTCCAGGGGGATCTGACCGCCCCTCTTCTGACCTCCGAAGGATCGCATGACATGGGTGCACTATAACACAAGCAGGCGATACACTCATACACTGAATTAAAAATAAATAAATAAAATAATAATATATATTAAAAAAGAAAATAGTCAGGCACAGTGGTGTACACCACAGCTAGCCCTTAGGAGGTGGAGGCATGAGGGTCATAGGTTCAAGGCTAGGATGGGCTACATAGCGAGACCTTTCTAAAAATAAATAAAACAATCAAAACCATAACACAAACAAGCACTGATCTCAGTAGGAGCCAACACATGGCTTTCACCCAGGGTCTCAGGAGGGCTGTGGGGGGCTGCAGTTCCAGTGTGAGCACGATAAAGAAACTGAGAAGGAAGGAGGCCCAGGCAAACTCCAGCCATCTCCACTGTTCATCCAGGAAAGAAGCCGACATTTTCACCCTGCTCCTTCTCTCTCACTGTCTTTTACTCTGGAGATTCAGAACACAAGCTCATGTGATCACAGGTTGACTTCAGTTGTTAAGTAGGATTTGGATGTGGCTGAGAAGCACCTCCAGCGCCCATGAGATAGTCTTGTTTCTGCAGTGTTAACCTAGGCAGTATCTGTAGATGGACTGGAACTGCCCATGACTTGTCTAGGATGCTAATTTTTTTTAAAATTAATATGTATATGTACTGTCTGCATGTAGGTTTGTGCACCCGTGTCGTGCAGTGTTGTGGAGGTCAGAAGAGGGTGCAGATTCCTCCCTGGAACTGGAGGTAAAGACAGTTCTTAGACCGCCATGTGGGTGCTGGGAATCAAACCCGGGTCCTCTGCAAGAGCAGCAGTGCTCCCAACCACTGAGCCATCTCTCCCAGCCCCTGGGATTAAATTTCACTGGTCAACTTAAATAGTAACCATATGCTCTCTCTTGTTCCCTCCTAGGAAAATGGCAGACAGCTTTTCAGTAAGTGTTTCAAGCGTTTCCTTTGTCTCATACACAGTCACGAGGATTGAGGGTTCTACTGTTACCACCAAACTTTTTTGTTCTCCTACTGTGCAGCTTTTCTGCCTCGGTTGTCCTCTCAGGGCCTGGGCTGCAGTCTTGTTTTCCCAGCAGCAGATTATAGGCAGAGAGGGGCCTGGTACTCAGCAACAATGACTTTTGTTCTGCCGGAAGCAGCACAAGCTGTGGTGCAATCTGAGTATCCCAAGTGAGCCATTTCTCATGTCGACTTGAAAGCACGCACTTGTACACAGAGCCAGTTCCTGACTTGAGCACGTTGGGAAGCTGTAGCCCTTCCTGATCTGGGATGATGGGCATAAAGTCAAACAGCGTATGGAATCTCAAAATCTAATTTGAATCTTTACAACTTGAAACTATGAAGAGGTGGAGAAATTATGTGAATTTTATGCCTTGCTTATATTTCCTACTTTTAGATCACAAATGTCTATGGTCCTGTGAATTGTTTTCCGAATGATTTCTAATTGTTTTGTTGTTTATGTCTTTCTTTCCAGCTTAATGATGCCTTAGCTGGTTCTGGAAACCCAAACCCTCAAGGATGGCCCGGTGCATGGGGAAATCAGCCTGGGGCAGGGGGCTATCCAGGAGCCTCCTATCCTGGGGCCTACCCAGGTCAGCCTGGTGCACCTGGGGCCTACCCAGGGCAGCCTGGTGCACCTGGGGCCTACCCAGGGCAGCCTGGTGCACCTGGGGCCTACCCAGGGCAGCCTGGTGCACCTGGGGCCTACCCAGGGCAGCCTGGTGCACCTGGAGCCTACCCCAGTGCCCCTGGAGCCTACCCTGCCGCTAGCCCCTATGGGGCCTCTGCTGGACCGCTGGTAAGAACAAGTAGTTGTTTCATTAACTTGATGCACGGAGGAGAGGGCATTAGGGAGACTATGCTTCAAACATGTTAACAACCGCCTCTCAAGGGCCACAGGTGTACACTGGTCCAGTAGGGGGAAAAAAAGTATTCATGTTGAGTTTATTCTGTGACTCCTTAGTATGGAAAGAAGGCAAGTCATTGAGTAAAGAGCTTTAAGATTTATATTTTTATTTTAAATCATTTATTTTTATTTTTTAAATTTTATTTATTTTGTAGGAGTGTATGTGATATTGTACTGTCTGATGTAGCTCTGTGCACCGTATTGTGCAATGCCTCGGAGGTCAAAGAGGTGTAGGATTCCCCTGGACAGAGTCAAAGACGTTCTTCCAGCCACCCACGTGGGTGCTGGGGATTGAACTCGGTCCCTGCAAGAACAGTCGGCGCTCTTAAACTGTTAGGACATTTCTCCAGCCCCGGAGCTTTAAAGACATATTAATATGAAGCTAGAGAATGGTGGGTCATGCCTTATGCCCAGCACTTGAGCAGAGAGAGATTCTCTGAGACCAAGGCAGCTGGGACTATCAAGAGACCCGGACTCAAAACATAAAAAAATAAAAAAAAAAAACTTTATAGAAAAGGCAAACTTTTATTATTATTAATCAATAAACACTAGCTGGGTGAGGTGGCTCAAATCTGTAATCCCAGTATTCAAGAGGGAAAGGCAGGGAGAATTGCCACAGATTCAAGGCCAGCTTCAGCTTGGCTACAGAGTGAAACAAACCTGCATCTCAAAATAAGAACAGTCTGGAGCCGGCGTGGTGGTGCATGCCTTTAATCCTAGCACTTTGGAGGCAGAGGCAGGCGGATCTTTGTGAGTTCAAGGCCAGCCTGGTCTACAGAGTGAATTCCAGGACAGCTGGGGCTCTAGGGAGACCCTGTCTCAGACCNGCAGCCTGGTGCACCTGGAGCCTACCCCAGTGCCCCTGGAGCCTACCCTGCCGCTAGCCCCTATGGGGCCTCTGCTGGACCGCTGGTAAGAACAAGTAGTTGTTTCATTAACTTGATGCACGGAGGAGAGGGCATTAGGGAGACTATGCTTCAAACATGTTAACAACCGCCTCTCAAGGGCCACAGGTGTACACTGGTCCAGTAGGGGGAAAAAAAGTATTCATGTTGAGTTTATTCTGTGACTCCTTAGTATGGAAAGAAGGCAGTCTATTGGATAAAGAGCTTTAAGATATTATATATTTATTTAATATCATATTTTTATTTTTTAAATTTTATTTATTTTGTATGTGTATGGAATACCCTGATTAGCTGTCGCATGTGTAGGCGTCTGAGGGTGTGCCAAACCGCCGTTAATTGCATAAGGTGCGAAGTTAGACTGTCCTCAGGCAGACGTGTTACAGTGAAAGAGTCTATGCTAGGATGTCCCTCGTTGAGAGACTTGGGTAGGTTCGAAAGAGCGAGTTTCTTCAGCGCCGACCGGACGAGTGGGGCTGGGATTGAACTACAGGGAGGGTCCCCCTACTGCAGGAACGAACAGAAGCCGGTCGAGGCGGCTTCTCATAATAGAACTTGTGCCCCTAGGCCTATTATCTCGAGCACCCGGAAGCTTTAGGTATAATTCATATTAATATGAACGCAATAGAGAAAAATAAGTGTCGCGCCCCCGGGCTCATTGCCCTTATTGATACACCCGGCACGATTCGAGCAGAGAGAAGCCCCGATCTCTTCTGATGCACCTCAAAGGTCCAAGCTAGTGGGTACACTTATCGAATAGAAGGACACGCCTGGATCTCAAAACATAAAAACTAATTAACCCACAAACACTACCCAATCCATAGAAAAAACAAGGCAAACTTTCCTTATCTTATTATATCATTAAGACACTAAGTCTGGGTGGAAGGTGGCTCAAAATCGTGTAATCCCAGTATTCAGAGGGAAAGGCAGGGAGAATTGCCACAGATTAAAAAAAAAAAAAAAAAAAAAAAAAAAAAAAAAAAGTAACAGTCTGTAACTCAAGTTCCAGGGGATCTGATGCCCCCTTCTGACCTCCATGGCCACTGCACCTGCACAACACGGGTGCACTTACATGCAGGCAGGCAATTCACTCATACACATAAAATAATAAAAAATAAAAATAAAAAACACATTTCAGGCTGGGTGTGGTGATTGCACTCCTTGAATCCCAGCACTTGGAAGGTGGAGGCAGGTGGAGCTCTGTGAGTTCCAAGCCAGCCTGCTCTACATAGTGAGTTCCAAGCCAGCCTGCTCTACATAGTGAGTTCCAAGCCAGCTGGGGCTTAAGGGAGATCCTCTCTCAAAAAGACCAAAACAAAACAACATATTTTAGCAAGTGAATTATAAATGAAGATATAACTCGGGGACCTGCGTGGACATCAGTCGTGGATTCTTCCCTTCCAGGCTGATAATCTAATGGGGAAGAGTTAAACAACAGTGTAGGGCGAGACCATTTCAGGACCAAGGAGATGACGGCGGAAGGCAGCACTGTCTTTGGGGGGATAGTTTGGAGGGGAGCCCAGAGAAAAACGGAGAAATGGATTGGAGCTGGGCCAGAGAGTGAGTCCACTGCAGGCAGAAGGGGACATGGTCAGTCAGGTGACAGGAAGATCCCAGAGGACCCAGTGATTAAGTGTTAGGAGTTAGAGAGGTCCAGGTTCTCAAGGCAGCAAAGCTTTAGCCCAATCTGGGGATGCAAGAAAGAGGTGATGGGTGAAGGCAGGGAGACACCTCCAGGTCCCATCTTGCTCAAGCAGCAGCGACTCCCGGTCTACAACTACATCAGTAGCAACTCCAGGAAGGAGGACTCACAGGGTCAGTGCAGATCAGGGCTAGAACCTGAGGAATCATAAAGGGAGAGGCAGGATAGAGCTTTGGGGATGTTCGCAGCACCTTATGCACTTGATTCAACAAATGTGTGGAATGAACAGTATTAAGACGTGTTTGTTAGCTGGGCATAGTGGCGCACCCCTTTAATCCTAGCACTCAGGAGGCAGAAGCAGGTGGATCTTTGTGAGTTCAAGGCCAGCCTGGTCTACAGAATGAGTTCCAGGACAGCTGGGGCTACAGGGAGACCCTGTCTCGAAAAGACCGAAAAGAAAAAAAAAAAAAGAAAAAAAGACGTATTTAATGTATACTCAGTGTTTGCCAGGTGCAAAGCATTCTGCTGGTGACTTGTGAGGACAGATGTCCCAGAAGGAGGCAAACCTTTCCTCAGGGAGTACAGTGCAGTATGTCATGTGACAAGGGACTTAAGAGTGACACAGAGGGACTGGAGAGGTGGCTCAGTGGTTGTTCAGTTCCCAGAATCTACATGGTGGCTTACAACCCAACGCCTTCTTCCGGCCTCCTCTGGCACTAGGAATGCACGAGGGGCACATACATACGTGTAGGCAAACACTCATAAAATTAAATACGTCTTTAAAATAGTGACACAAGAAGATTAATGTTGATTACAAAATCTAGCTTAAAACTTTGAAAGAAAAAGTTTATATGAATGAATTATGGGTTGAAATGGCTCTCGTGATGTTCCGAGAGAGTATTTTCCTTATTGTTTTTTCCTCCTCAACTCTCACTTGTACACATAGGGAACTTTTTCCTTTCAGACTCTGGGTGAGGTGGCCTTGGAATCTAGACAGGTGGCTGAAACCAGGATTATGTGATAGTCCTTGTACTATGATGGGATGGTAGCCATATGATTTTTCTTTTCCCAAGAAAACACTGATCTTCACTGACATGTCCTTGTCCATTCCCAGAGCGTGCCCTACGATCTGCCCTTGCCTGGGGGAGTCATGCCTCGAATGCTGATAACAATCATGGGCACAGTGAAGCCCAATGCAAACAGGTACGGAGGTGACAGTAACAACCTAATGAATCTGTTGATTGGTTCTGGAATAAAGAATCATCTAGTTCAACTAATAGCATTTTAAAAACTAATATGTATTAGGAGGCAAGAGAGTTAAAAGCACTGACTGCTCTTGCAGAGGACCCAAGTTTGATTTCCAGCACCCACATGGTGGCTAATAACCATACCTAACTCCCGGGAATCCAAAGCCCTCTTCTGGCCTCTGCCAGCATTGCATGACATGGGTGCACTTACACACATGCAGGCAATACACTCAAATACATAGAATAAAAATAATAAATAAATTTAAAAACTACATATTAGAATCTTGGCTAGGCTATCATATGGATTATCCTACAATCAATATTTGGTCCCACATAAATTTTCCGTGTCAGGGTTGTTCACAATGAATGGTAACACACTCTATTCTAAATTTTGGATGTATTTTTTTTTTAATTTTTTTGTAATTAATTTTATTTATTTCTGTATGTGTATGAATGTACTGTCTGCATGCAAGTCTATGCACCCGTGTCGTGCAACGCCGCAGAGGTCAGAAGAGGGTGTCGGATTCCCCTGGAACTGGAGTCCTCCTGGAACTGGAGTTTCAGACGGTTCTCGGCCGCCATGTGGGTGCTGGGGATCGAACCCGGGTCCTCTGTAAGAGCGGTCGGCACTCTTAACCGCTAGGCCATCTCTCCAGCCCCGGATGTATTTTTTTTTTTTGTCTTTTTGAGACGGGGTCTCCCTTTAGTCCCAGCTGGCCTGGAACTCACTATGTAGACCAGGCTGGCCTTGAACTCACAGAGATCTGCCTGCCTCTGCCTCCCAAGTGCTAGGATTAAAGGCGTGTGCCACCATGCCTGGCTTTGGATGTAGTCTATATTGTTTAATCTACATGAGTGAAAATAAGGCAAGGAATATTGCTTCCTCTTTTTTTTTTTTTTTTTGGTCTTTTCGAGACAGGGTCTCCCTGTAGCCCCAGCTGTCCTGGAACTCACATTGTAGACCAGTCTGGCCTTGAACTCACAAAGATCCTCCTGCCTCTGCCTCCCAGGTGCTAGGGATTGCTTCCTCTTTTGACAGATAAACTGAGGCTTAAGTCTTACAGCTGGTGAATGGCAGGTGTAGGAAGCCCAATCTTCTGAGTAGATATTCTTTACTTAAAGGGTTTTGAGAAGATTCTATTACTTAGAAACTTCATCAGAAGAAATCAGCCTTTGCTATTGGAACTGGCTTGACTGAGGTGACCCAGGTTGGGGTGAGGTTGTGTTGGGATAATTTAGGAAATCCATGCTGATCTATGGCTGCCCTGGGATGCCTAGAGCCAAAGATGACTGTTAATTACACTGTAATACAAAAAAGCTGACAGGGTTGAGAGGCATCCACTTCACCTGCCTCTAAAGTTAGTTATGCCATTAATGCACCTCCAACCAATAATGAGTCTGTCTCTCAGTTTTATGGACAGCACTCAAAAGACACAAAGTCAAGCCACACACATGGTTCTATTCAAGAACTGATAAGAAGGGTCTGGAGAAATGTCTCAGTGGTTAAGGGCACTTGCTGCTCTTGCAGAGGACTAAAGTTAAGTTCCCAGCACCCACATGGTAGTCCATGACTACCTGTAACTCCAGTTCCAAGGGATATACCACCCTCTTCTGGCCTCTGTGAGCACTGCACATGAGTGGTGCAGTTACATATGTACAGGCAAAACACTCATACACATAAAATAACAAAATCTTAAAAAGAAAATGAGTTCTGGGCTGGGTATGGTGGCACGTGCCTTTAATCCCAGCACTTGGGAGGCAAAGGCAGGAGGATCTCTGTGGGTTCAAGGCCAGCCTGGTCTACATAGTGAGTTCCAGGACAGCTGGGGCTACAGGGAGACCCTGTCTCAAAAAAAAAAAAAATTCTAAAGCTGGGTGTGGTGGTGCATGCATTTGATCCCAGCACTGGGGAGGCAGAAGCAGGCAGATATATCTATGAGTTCAAGGCCAGCCTGGTCTACATAGTGAGTTCTGGGACAGCTGGGGATATAGGAAAACCCTGACTCAAGGCCAGCCTGGTCTACAAAGTGAGTTCCAGGACAGCTGGGGCTATAGGGAGACCCTGTCTTGAAAAGACCCAAAAAAAGACCAAAGGAAGAAGAACTCTCGAGGAGACTGGATATGGTGGCGCATATCTGTGCTCTAGTGCAGAATGTAGAGGAAGGAAGATTCTAAGTTTGAGGCCAGCCTGGTTTACATAGCAAGACCCTGTCTCGAAAAATGAAGAAGATTCCATAAATACCTCTGTGAATGTCTATCATTTTGTTCACGGTAAACCAATGGGAGCCTCCTTCTGTGAGCAGATGGATACAGCTTTGATAGCTGTACGCTTACCCCTCCACCCAGCCTCCTCTGGTTCTGACAGCAGCCATCATCCTAGGGCATCACTTTTCCCACACAGCCTGGACAGGTGCTCTCAGCTCATTCCATCACAGTGAAATTTGTCTGACAGTAAATAACTTACTTTCTCTCTCCATATACATACATATAAATATATATAAATATATATTTATATACATTTACATATAAATATATATATATATATATTTATACACACACACACATATATCCATGTTATTCTTGCATGTTCCACTACACCCTGTCTATATAATCTATGTTTCTTCTCAACATAATGTAGAACTGCACACTAGCATTAATCATTTGAGTGTCACTGCACTGGAAAATTTAGTTCCAGTAACTCTATTGATATAGACTGAGACCTGGCAAATCAAAATAGATTCTGTCTGGGTGAAAGAGTAACCTGAGGGGCTGGAGAGATAGCCTAGCGGTTAAGAGCACCAACTGCTCTTGCAGAGGACCGGGGTTCGATCCCCAGCACCCACATGGCAGCTGAGAACCGTCTGAAACTCCAATTCCAGGAGAACTCCAGTTCCAGGGGAATCCAAGACCCTCTTCTGACCTCCGCGGCGTTGCATGACACGGGTGCACAAACCTGCATGCAGATAGTACATTCATACACGAACAAAAAATAAATAAAAATTTTTAAAAATTAAAAAAAAAAAGTAACTTGAAAAAGAAGCTGCTATGTGGCCCTACAAACTCTATATAATTACTGCATGAAAAAAATGCGTGACTTCTTTATAGAAGGAATAGAGCCACTGGATACTTACCAAATAAAAACACGATGCACCTCTGCTGTTAATTTACTCATTGGAAGATACATATGTGGTTGAAGGTGACCGGTTTCTGGATTTTTCAAAATACCAAGAGGACCACTAGTCATAGGTTTAGATCACAAGAACATGACCAACTTTTTTTTTTTTTTTTTTTTGGTCTTTTCGAGACAGGGTCTCCCTGTAGCCCCGGCTGTCCTGGAACTCACTTTGTAGACCAGGCTGGCCTTGAACTCACAAAGATCTGCCTGCCTCTGCCTCCCAAGTGCTAGGATTAAAGGCGTGCGCCACCATGCCCGGCTAAAGTGGCATTTTATTACTCTGACCTCAGACCATGGAATATTTAACACATTTATTGTCCTGACTTTATAACTTAGCACCAGGGTAGGAAACATTAGCTAATACCATCTCATTTCTGCTGTTTTAAAGGAACCAAGAGAAGGTCAGATACTCAAAGGTATTATGTAACTGGCTTGCTTTGAATAGGTATTAAGAGCAACCTCTCCAGGGCAGAGACAACTATTATTATTCTTTATTTTAAGGCACAAAATGCCCTTAGGGTGGGTAGCCCTCTATATGACTACCTTGAGAGTTTTCCATGAGTACACAAGAATATAGTCTGTTGCCGGGTGTGGTGGCGCACGCCTTTAATCCTAGCACTTGGGAGGCAGAGGTAGGTGGATCTTTGTGAGTTCAAGGCCAGCCTGGTCTACAGAGTGAGTTCCAGGACAGCTGAGGCTACAGGGAGACCCTGTCTCGAAAAGACAAAAACAAATAAACAACAACAACAAAAAAACAAGAATATAGTCTGTGAAGACTATATTCTTGTTTCTGACACTCCAGTCAGAAATGATGGGATCAACAACAGTGAAGCAAAAATGTAGCTGGTGGCACACAGCTATAATCACAGCCCTCAGGAGGTTCAGGCAGGAGAATCATGAGGTGTTGGCTAGCCTGGGCTTTATATCGAGACCCTGTCGTAACAAACACGTGACACACATTGTCTTGCTGGGCTTTAGAATTGATGACAGCGTATTGGGCCCGTTATTTTCTAGTTTAAACAGATGTGCTAGCTTATTTACCTCGTGTTCAGAAAGTTTCCTATATGACAAATGGCTTCTTAGGAACTTGTATGTTATGGATACACATTTTAATCACTTTAATAACTGTAGTTTCTCTTTTAAAACAGGTTTGCTCTAGATTTCAAGATAGGGAATGATGTTGCCTTCCACTTTAACCCTCGCTTCAATGAAAACAGCAGGAGAGTCATTGTGTGCAACACTAAGCAGGCCAACAGCTGGGGAAGGGAAGAAAGGCAGTCGGCTTTCCCATTTGAAAGTGGCAAGCCCTTCAAAGTAAGTTACCGCCTGGCGTGGTGGCGCACGCCTTTAATCCTAGCACTTGGGAGTCAGAGGCAGGCCAATCTTTGTGAGTTCAAGGCCAGCCTGGTCTACAGAGCGAGTTCCAGGACAGCTGGGGCTACAGGGAGACCCTGTCTCGAAAAGACAAAAAACAAAAAACAAACAAAAAAACTAAGTTACTGCTCCTGCTATAGATTGATAACATGCATTTATCAGGAGGACTCGCTCTAAAAACACAGTACACTTGAATGTTTCTTTCCTGCCATGGAATGCCTAGCCAGTCCTTCTCACCTAAAGACCAAGCTTAGGGGACTGGCGACGTGCCCAGGAGGGGCTTGCTCCCGTGTTCCTCACCTCACTGGTTGTCACTGTTGCCATCCATGCCTAGCTATACTTTTCTAGAAACTAAAACACAGCACACTGTTTTTGTATAAGATATTGCAAAATTGCCATTTACAAAAAGATGTAAGAATGAATATCCACTAACTGCTGGATATGTCCCCAGCTTTCCCAGACTGGTTACTGTCTTTACACTTGTCATCTTAAGGAATTACCACCTCGATGTTTCTTACCTTTAGGCATTTTAGGACCCATATTTTTGAGTAGGCAAATTATCCTTTTATGGCTTTCCTTATTTATCTTGCTTTGTTTTTTCATTGTTGTTTAAACCCAAATAATCTAGAAGTATTTTTGCTGTAAAGTTACTTCTCTAGATCTTAATCTGTTGATTTCTTCTTCTTTTAATTAAAATTGACATACAGCATGTTCTGAAAACCATACATATGGTAGAACAGCTAAAGGAGCTGGTGAACACATGCATTCCCTGACAGTCTGCCTATGTGCCTTTTCAGATCCAAGTATTGGCCGAAGCTGACCACTTCAAAGTTGCAGTCAATGACGCTCATCTTTTGCAGTACGATCACCGGATGAGAAATCTCAGGGAGATCAGCAAACTGGGAATTTCTGGTGACATAACCCTCACCAGTGCTTCCCATACCATGATCTAACCCAGAAGAGGTGGTACTCGATAAAAATATATACATGTAAAGGCTCCACGCTCGCTATGAGTGAAACATTTTATTCTTCCATTCCTTGAAAGCCATTCATTTAATAAATATTCTTATGCTGAGTTGTCTTTTTTTTCTCATGATATTGGATATTGAACCTAGACCTCATGAATGCTACGCAAGTGTTCTTGTAATCACTCAATTATGTCCCCAGCCCTTTCAAAATATTCTAAATTTTTAATTATGTGTGGGTGTGTATACATGAGTGCAGGTGCCACGGAGGTCAGGTGCATTGGAAGAGCTCTCCTATGTGCTGGGAACTGAACTCAAAGACCTTATTTATTTATTTATTTATTTATTTATTTATTTATATGAATGTACTGTCTGCATGTAGGTCTGTGCACCCATGTCATGCAATGCCGCGGAGGTCAGAAGAGGGTGTCGGATTCCCCTGGAACTGGAGTTCTCCTGGAATTGGAGCTACAGACAGTTCTCAGCCACCATGTGGGTGCTGGGGATCGAACCCAGGCAAAGACCTTCTTTATGGTGGGGAATGATAGTGATTTTTACAACAAAAAAAGATTTTGTGTATAATATGTTTGCCTGGTGCCCATGGAGCCAGAGAGCATCAGATTCTCTGGAGCTGGGGTTACAGGCAGTTGTGAGTGGCCTAACGTGGGTGCTGAGAATTAAACTCACTATGTAGACCAGGCTGGCTTTGAACTGATAGAGATCCACCTGCCTCTGCCTGGTGTGTACCACCATGGCAGGCATAATCTGCTTTTTTCCATAGTATCTGGTATCAAAAATAGTATTTTCGTGCGTGTGTGTATGTGTCTTTTTGAGACAGGGTCTTCCTGTAGCCCAAGGTGTCCTGGAACTCAGGACGTAGACCAGGCTGGCCTTGAACTCAGAGATCTGCCTGCCTCTGCCTCCTAAGTGCCGGGATTAAAGGCATGCACCACCATGCCTAGCCCGAGTGAAGATTGTTTTCATGAGGAGGACATGACATGTCTGTCAAGGGTAGCTGGCCGTGTTAAGGGAAGAGTGACAAGCAGCAGCAAGGATCAAGTAGGCATCTCTCATACTTCAGCCATTCAAAACTGCAGCACAAAAACTGAACTCGCAATCCAGAAAACTCATTTTAAAGGAATTTAGGAACCTAAAGTTGTTGGGTGTCAACAAATATAGGAGTCCAAATATTTTTGTCAAAGTTTAATGTTTAAATTAACATGAAACACCCCTTAACAAACAGTACATCTAAAATGTTTTAATGTAACACTGAATATTAAAAATTATGTAATATACTGTAAATGGACCAAATAGAAGTGAATACAAGTGCATGTTCTTCAAATTTCCAAGTTTGAGAATATGCAAAGCATTAATAATATGGCTGTTCTCAACTGGAAGGCCTCAGTGGTGAGAAGGCAATGAGGTCACCACCGAAGGAGAGGTTTCTGGCACGATCCTGGTGTCTGCTTTCCAGCTGAGGGCTGCGATTAGCACAGCCCATGCCCGGCTAAAGAACAAATTCAGAGAAATCATTGAATTAACTAAGAGTTTCTCCAAATACATGTTCAACACTGTAGTTAATTACATTAATAAGTAAGTTTTCCCATGCAACAATACAATTAATAACATAAATTTTGTGCTTTAGCACATGCTTATCTTAATTAAGCCACCTTTGCAGAGTCAGTCCATAATCTTAAACCATGTAACAGCATTTAATGGGCCTTTTACCAGAATGTGATCTTTCTGGGATCCTTTTGATTTCCTACTTCAAGGGTTTTATTTTGTTTTGTCTTTTTGACATGGTCTCCTTGTGGTCTCAACTGGCCTGGATCTCAGAGATCCACCTGCCTCGGGCTCCCTAGTGCGGTTGTTAAAGGCGTGTGCCACCACATCTGGCTCCCTACTTGAGCTTTAAATGATGCTACTGGGCTAGTAACAATCTGGCCTAGACCAGGTGGACTTGAGCACTTCAAAGTCCAATATTGATGGAAATGGGATTAAAAAAAGACAGAAAAACCTAAAGTGCTAAGAGTAACAATGAGACAATATCTAAGTACTAAGCACCTTTGATCTTATAGATGTTAAAAGCGGAATAATTTCCAGATTGATTCATATACAACCAATCCGTTAGAGTTCAGATCTAAACACAGGATTACATTGGCTTTACTATACAAATTGGCCTTATGCTGAAGTCCCTTTTCTGTTTCTAGAATGATGAATAATGAATATTTAGAGCTGGGTATGGTGGTGCACACCTGTAAGCCCAGTACTCAAGAGGACTAGAAAGAAGAGGGCATTTGCCAGCCTGGTATCTATAACAAGACCCTATTTCAAAACCAAACAAATGGGGTGGATGAGAGAGCTCAGTACGTAAAAGTGCCTGCTGCTCAAGCCTGATGACTTGGATTTGATCCCTGGAAGCCCAAGGGGAAGAAGAGAACTGACTCCCGAAGGTTATCTTGACCTCCACACACGTGCTGTGGCACACCCCCATACTCTCACACAATAATAAATTTTTTTTTTTTTTTTTGGTCTTTTCAAGACAGGGTCTCCCTGTAGTCCCAGCTGTCCTGGAACTCACTCTGTAGACCAGGCTGGCCTTGAACTCACAAAGATCCACCTGCCTCCGACTCCTGATGCTAGGATTAAAATACAAAAAAAAACGCCGCCCCCGAGTTTATTTTTTTTTTTTTTTTTGTCACATAAAAATTAAAAGCATTTATGTAAAGATATTAAAAAAATCTTAAAGGAACTGGTCAAATTAAGATGGAATACTTACTGAATCAGGAAGGTAGCATTCAATAGTGAGACTTTTACCAAATGGTACTGAAAAACACAACATAAATTTTTTTAAAAAAGAATATTCTTCTGGGGCTGGAGAGATGGCCTAGTGGTTAAGAGCGCAGACTGCTCTTGCAGAGGATGGGGGTTCAGTTCCCAGCACCCACACGGCAGCTGAGAACCGTCTTTAACTCCAGTTCCAGAGAAACCCAATACCCTCTTCTGACCTCTGCAGCATTGCATGACACGGGTGCACAAACCTACATGCAGACAGTTTTATACACATAGAAAATAAGGGCCGGGCTGGAGAGATGGCCTAGCGGTTAAGAGCGCCGACGCTCTTCAGAAAGGACCCGGGTTCGATCCCAGCACCCAATGGCGGCCGAGAACCATCTGAAATCCAATTCAGGAGAACTCCAGTTCCAGGGAATCGCCACCCTCTTCTCGACCTCCAGGGGAATCCGACACCCTCTTCTGCCTCCGCGGCATTGCACGACACGGGTGCACAAAACTGTATGCAGACAGTACATTCATACACATACAGAAATAAATTAATAAAAAAATTTTTTAATAAAAAAAAGAAAATATAAATAAGGGCTGGAGAGATGACTTAGCAGTTAAGAGCACTGACTGCTCTTGCAGAGGACCCGGGTTCAATCCCCAGCACCCACATGGTGGCTGAGAACAGTCTTTAACTCTGCAGCATTGCATGACATGGGTGCACAGACGTACATGCTGACAGTACATTCATACACAAAATAAAATTTAAAAAAAAGAAAAAGAATATTCTTCTAGTCAAGGGTTGTTAGAAATGGACAAAGCTTTGAAAGACAGGACAAACTTGTATTTTATGTATTTGTTTATTTTATTTTATTTATTTTTATGTGTGTGAATTATTGTCTGCATGCAGGTCTGTGCACCCGTGGTCGGGCGTCCGCGGAGGTCAGAAGAGGGTCTCGGATTCCCTGGTGCTGGAGTTCTCCTGGAACCGGAGTCACAGACGGTTCTTCAGCCGCCATGTGGGTGCTGGGGATCGAACCCGGGTCTCTGCAAGAGCGGTCGGCGCTCTTAACCCAGAGGCCATAAAAATCAACTCCTCCAGCCCAGGACAAACTTTATATATCAAATGCTAAGACAAAAGTATTCTGGGATATCCCATGTTGTTTTCTTTCTTTCAAAAAAAATTTTTTTTTAGTAGGGTCTCTCCTGTAGCCCATCTGGCCTGGAACTTACTCTGTAGACCAGTCTGGCCTTGAATCTCACAGAGATTCCGCTGCCTCTGCCTAGTGCTAGATTAAGGCATGAGGGCACCATGCAGAGGTAGGCAGATTTTGTGAGTTCAAGGCAACCTGTCTACATAGCGAGCTCCAGGCCAGCTGGGTTAAAGGGAGCACCCGTCCAAAAAGACAAAAAAAAAAAAAAAAAAAAAAAAAAAAAAAAGTCAAGATGTCTGACACTTATTAAAGGCTTGCTAACTGGGCTTGGAGAGGATGGCTAGCGGTTAAGCAGCGCCGACTGCTCTTACAGAGGACCCGGGTTCGATCCCGCAGCACCCCAATGGCGGCCGAGAGCCGTCTGAAACTCCATTCCAGGGAACCTCCAGCTACAGGGGAATCCGAGACCCTCTTCATGACCTCCGCGGCGTTGCACGACACGGGTGACAGATACTTGCATGCAGCAGTATTCATCACACACATACAGAACTAAATAAATTAATAAAAAAAAAAAAAGGCTTGCTCAATGCTTACTTGTTAGGAAAAAAGATTAGAGATTCCAAGTAATAGGTATCAAATATACAAACTGAAGGAAAATGGATTAAATATTGTAGTGTACAGAAACTTGAATTAACCATGCACTATTCGTTTAGAAATTTTAAAAAATATTTATCTTCTCTTTGCATTTATAACATAATTCACTTCAATAATCACAGAATCCTTTTCTTCCAATAACACAAACGTATTGACAAATGAATCTGGTTACTTATCAAAAATAACAAACAATCAATGATTTATATGAAACCACTTTATTTTTTTTTTAATTTTTTTTTTTTTTTTTTTTTTTATTTATTTCCGTATGTGTATGAATGTACTGTCTGCATGCAGGTCTGTGCACCCGTGTCGTGCAATGCCGCGGAGGTCAGAAGAGGGTCTCGGATTCCCCTGGAGCTGGAGTTCTCCTGGAAATGGAGCTTCAGACGGTTCTCAGCCGCCATGTGGGTGCTGGGGATCGAACCCGGGTCCTCTGCAAGAGCGTCGGTGCTCTTAACCGCTAGGCTATCTCTCCAGCCCCATGAAACCACTTTATATGTTAACTTGTTCCCCAAAACCATTTTTTTTTTTGGCCTGGTTTAAAAAAAAATGTTACAAATATTTACTGTTTAAAAAATGTTGTTACACTGGGCGTGGTGGTGCATGCCTTTAATCCTAGCACTTGGGAGGCAGAGGCAGGCGCATCTTTGTGAGTTCAAGGCCAGCCTGGTCTACAGAGTGTGTTCCAGGACAGCTGGGGCGACAGGGTCTCCCTGTAGCTCCAGTTGTCCTGGAACTCACTATGTAGACCAGGCTGGCCTTGAACTCAGAGTTCTGCCTGCCTCTGCCTCCCGAGTGCTGGGATTAAAGGTGTGCACCACCACGTCTGGCCCAGAAAAAGGGAATTTTATGAACAGATCATGTCAACCAGCAGATAATGTCAGAGGCTTCTACCTGTGCTGCCCCTCTCCCCTGTACAGTACTGAAAACGCCCATCAAACCCACTATCCCGCTCCATTCTGTTCACGTCTTTCAGAAAAGAGATGATTTAACCTGAACAGTCAGTCCTTGGTCAGAGCGATGAGGTGACATTTTGATGCAAAACTTGGTATAGTTAACAATCTTTATAATTAAATATAATTTCTGGATATGAGATGGATTTTTAAAGATCCACTGAGTAACAGTGAATGGTAAAGGATGAAAGAGGATGAAGAGGAGGAGAAGGAAAAGGATGAAGGGAAAAAAAAAGCCAGACTATGATTTTCTTAATGACACCAAAACAGCTATTTAAATATCTATTCTTACAATTACTACAAAGAACATACATCAAAAATCTGTTGACAGTGTTAAATTAAGCTTTCGATCATGACTATTATCACCACCAACGTGGCTAGACCAGACAAATATCCTCGGCTCTCCAGAACACATGCCTCAGGTTATAAAACTAAGGTGATTACTACCATAAAGCATTGTTATTGAACCAGCACAGTGTTCTGTATTATGTGATAAAGGGAAAAGTGTAACTGAGATTTCATTTACACAGTTATAGTTATTTGCTTGTATGACTACTTTGTGGGACATTATTTTAAAACTACACAGTATAGCCGGGCGTGGTGGCACACGCCTTTAATCCTAGCACTTGGGAGGCAGAGGCAGGCGGATCTTTGTGAGTTCAAGGCCAGCCTGGTCTACAGAGTGAGTTCCAGGACAGCTGGAGCTACAGGGAAAACCCTGTCTCGAAAAGACCAAAAAAAAAAACAAAAAAAAACTACACAGTATATATTTCCTGAAAAACCAGAACATTGATGCTACCTTAGTCTCAAATAGGAAGGAAAGGTCAACTAAGACTACTGAAGAAGGCACATAAATTTGGACCTGATTTGGTTTTCTCATGTTAACCCCCGAATTAATATTTCTATAACTTACTATTTTTATTTATTTATTTTTTTATTCTTTTATTTACTTTTATTCTTTGGTCTTTTCGAGACAGACGTGTAGCTTGAGGAAATCTAGTGACTGGGGCAAATTCAGCAGCCCCTGCACCAAAAGCAGCAGCTGTCAGGTTTCAAGAGACAGCTGGCTGTCACCAGTAGGAAGATCTAAGCGAGGGAAGTCTGCTTTTGTCATTACTGTATTTCACATTAAGGCTGGTGAGCTCAGAGAAGTCAATATGCAAAGCGCAGCACGCATTAGAGATACTCTGGCCATCCAGAGCCATTTTAGCAAGGGCTGAAATTGATGATTCTTTGTAAAGGCAATAGTCCTCAAGACCATGCCAAACTTAGAAAATATCTGATGAAGGAGCCGGGCGTGGGAACACACGCCTTTAATCCTAGCACTTGGGAGGCAGAGGCAGGCGGATCTTTGTGAGTTCAAGGCCAGCCTGGTCTACAGAGTGAGTTCCAGGACAGCTGGGACTACAGGGAGACCCTGTCTCGAAAAGACCAAAAAAAAAAAAAAAAAGAAACTATCTGATGAAGAACTTCCAGGGTAACAGGGTAAAAGCAGTTTTCAATAATTATTCAGAGTACAAGGCTCTGCCCAGGTAGCACTCTGCCTTCACTGGAAGGAGCTCTGACAACCTCAAGTGCAGCNCTACAGGGAGACCCTGTCTCGAAAAAAACAAAAAAAAAAAAAAAAAGAAACTATCTGATGAAGAACTTCCAGGGTAACAGGGTAAAAGCAGTTTTCAATAATTATTCAGAGTACAAGGCTCTGCCCAGGTAGCACTCTGCCTTCACTGGAAGGAGCTCTGACAACCTCAAGTGCAGCCTGGGCTCTATCTTGATTAGGCAGATTGTCAGTCTTAAGTTCTCTGTGACTGGAATATTGCATATAAAGAGGCTGACTTCGAAGATGAGGAATAACAGGAGCATAATAATTTACCGTAACAGCAGCTTCCTCAGAAGCCATCTCTAAAAGCCTGTATTTTTCCTTTCAACATCAAAAGATTAGTTACTTTGCCAAATGGTAGACCTAAGGCTATGACCTCTACTTTAGTGATGTCACATGGAACACTGTGAAGATGGAGAACAGGGGAAGGCAAACAGGGAGGTCTACCTCCTTTAAATTTCCTGTTGTCATTCCATTAGCATACACAATTGCAGAACTGTTCATGGGATAAGGTCCATTAGAGACAGCAGAAGAAAGCAGCTCATTAGAGCCCTAACATCCATGGCTCAGATGGACAAGCGCACGGCATGGGGACTGACCAGCGAGCTGAGGGAGGAAATGGGCAGTGGTTCCAAAAACCAGGGAGCCAGCCGGTCGGGGTGGAAGCAGAGTGAGAAACAGGCATGCTGGCTCTCCCCCTATTTTTTTTTTTATGTGCATGAATGTACTGTCTGCATGTAGGTTGGTGCACCCAAGTCGTGCAATGCCTTGGAGGTCAGAAAAGGGCATCAGATTCCCCTGGAACTGGAGTTAAAGACGGTTCTCAGCCGCCATGTGGGTGCTGGGGATCCAACCCAGGTCCTCTGTAAGAAGAAATCTCTCCAGCCCTCCCCTCACCCCATTGTTTTAATGCAATTAAATTCCTAAGTAAAATTCTTACCCTTTTTTTTTTCCTTTTAGTCCCAGCTGCCCGGAACTTGCTATGTAGACCAGGCTGGCCTTGAACTCACAGAGATCTGCCTGCCCCTCTGCCTCTCAGGTGCTGGGATTAAAGACATGCACCACCACGCCCCGCCATGCTGGGATTCGAACCCAGGTCCTCTGCAAGAGCAGTCAGTGCTCTAGTGCTCTCAACCACTGAGCCATCTCTCCAGCCCCCTAAAAAGAGTCTTCTATAAACAAGTGTCAAACTTGAAACATTAAAGGTGCCCAAACCATGCTGATGAAGAAGCAGTGGAGACCAGGAGTGGTATACACCTGTAGTCCCAGCGCTGCCGAGGCCTCATAGATAACACCAGCCCGGGCAACAGCCAGCTCAAATTTCAAACTAGTAACAAAAATCCAAGTAAAAGACTGTCCATAGCTGTAACTTATTATTATTATTTTTTGTTTTTTCAGTCTTTTTGAGACAGGGTCTTCCTGTAGTCCTAGTGGGCCGGAAACTT
The DNA here is from genome assembly GCA_009823505.1 of Rhizomys pruinosus. Classification (NCBI taxonomy): domain Eukaryota; kingdom Metazoa; phylum Chordata; class Mammalia; order Rodentia; family Spalacidae; genus Rhizomys; species Rhizomys pruinosus. Next base: position 319,047 of record VZQC01012778.1, read on the forward strand.
GCTCTGAACATCAGGCTGGCCTCTGCCTCCCATTGCTGGGATTAAAGGTGTGCCCTGTGCCCAGCCCCCTCAGTTATCACATTTTACCTTAGTTCAGAGTAGCAGAGGGAAACAGGTACACATTATACTGTAAAAAAATCACAACAGAGTAGACTGTAATGGGTATTAGAGATGAAAAACAGGATATCTGAGCCGGGCGTGGTGGCGCACGCCTTAATCCTAGCACTTGGGAGGCAGAGGCAGGCGGATCTTTGTGAGTTCAAGGCCAGCCTGGTCTACAAAGTGAGTTCCAGGACAGCCAGGGCTACAGGGAGACCCTGTCTCGAAAAGACAAAAAAAAAAAGAAAAACAGGATATCTGGAAGATAGTTTGGGGGATATGGGCTGAAGAACTGAAACACCTGAAGGACTTTTTCTGAGTCTTCACTAATGGTGCAGGGTCTCAAACAGGATCTCTGAGGGCAAATTTCCCTAATATCCAGGTTGTATTAGTATTTGCTCTTTTATTATTTTATATTAGTATTTGTCCTTTCCTCAAGGTTTGAGTTTAAAAGGGTACTCTGTCTGATACAGCTCTGGTTGGTCTGGAATTCCATATGTAAGGCAAACTGGCCTTAAGTAAGTGATGTTTCTGCCTCTGCCTCCCACACTTGCTGAATTCTAGGTGTGTTTGAGTGTCTTGCTTGCATATATGTAAGTCCATCTCTGTCCTACAGTGTCCGAGGAGGACAGAAGAGGGCGTAGGATCTCCTGGAACTAGAGCAACTAATATTCTTCACCACTGAGCCATCTCTCCAGGGCCCTATTGAAATATTTACAGTGAGCTTCCAATATTCTTTATTTTTTATTTATTTTTTTTTTTATGAGACAGGGTATCCCTTAGTCCCAGTTGGCCTGGAGCTTGCTCTGTAGACCAGGTGGGCCTTGAACTCAGAGATCCGCCTTCCTCTGCCTCCCAAGTGTTGGGACTAAAAGTGTGTGCCACCAGGCCTGGCTTAATATTTTTTAGGTAGAGCCTCAATATTTAGTCCTGGTCTGAAACTCACTACACAGACCAGGCTGGCCTAGAATTCACAAAGATCCACCAGATTCAGCCTCTCAAGTGCTAGGATTAAAGGTGTGCAACATTATATCCAGCCCACTTCTAATATCTTAACCTTCATTGTTAGAAACTGGGACTAAGAATTCTCTCTCTCAGGCATTGGTTTTGTCATCTTTAGAGTTAGACTGCTGGGGTGGGTATAAAAGTTGGGGGTCTATCTGTAAAATCTTTCTTTCTTAGAAATTTATTTCCTAGTTCTGTAGAATTGGTTGTGTTAGATTCTCTATCATTTAACAATATACTTGTGGACTAAAAAATGCAAAATCAGCCAATTATGTTAAACTAGCATATCTGACTTTATTGTGTTTATCATTAGCCTGAAAAGAAAGTCCTTAATGGGGCTGGTGAGATGGCTCAGTGGTTAAGAGCACCGACTACTCTTGCAGAGGACCTGGATTTGATTCCCAGCACCCACATGGTGGCTAAGAACCATCTTAGACTCCTGTTCCAGGGGAATCTGACACCCTCTTCTGACCTCCATGGCATTGCACAACACGGGTGCACCAACCTACATGCAGACAGTACACTCATACAACATAAAAAATAAATTAATTAAAAAAAAAGTCCTTAATGCTGGGTGAGGTGGTGCATGCCTTTAATCACAGCACTCAGGAAGCAGGTGGATCTTTGTGAGTTCAAGGCCAGCCCGGTCTACATATTGAGATCCAGGACAGCTAAGGCTACAGGGAGACACTGTCTCAAAAAGATCACCCCCCCCCAAAAAAAAAAAAGATTTAAAAAAATCATTTGAATGCATTTTGCATTTTACTTGGTATTGTATTTAATAAAATATTTAGTTAAAAAAAATCTTTACACACATTCACGCATCCCTCCATTTTATCAAAGCTTTATTGTAGCTTAGATCTTACCTGATGGTGAAGTTTTGGCTTCTTCTTGTGAGATGTTATTTTGCAATGGGATGTTTTTCTCAGGACTACTCATCACAACATCCTGGGAGGTGACTGAAGAATTTTGGTCCATTTCTTCCAAAACACGTGAAGCTGCTTCTTTTTGGTTCATGTTATTCTCATCTGCTATACCGGCAAAAGGAGGCAAGCTCACTGTTTCACTGGGCAAACAATCCATCTTGAAATTTATCTTATTTGCATCCTGTAAGTAAAAACTGCCATTATTATATTTACCCAAAATTGAATCAAATGAAAAAACTTGTTATCAAATATAAGAAAAACAAGTGACTGATTTTTATTTTTTGTCTTTTGAGGCAGGGTCTCCCTGTAGTCCCAGCTGTCCTGGAACTCACTATATAGACCAGGCCGACCTTGAACTCACAGAGATCTGCCTGCCTCTGCCTCCCGAGTGCTGGGATTACAGGCGTGTGCCACCATGTCTGGCCTATTTTTCTTTAAAAAAAAAAAAAAATTATGTGTATGAGTGTATCGCCTACATGTGTGTAAGTGAACCCATGTCATGCAAAGCCTACAAAGGCCAGAAAGGGGCACTGGATCCCCTGAAACTGGATTACAGATGGTTATTAACTGTCATGTGGGTGCTGGGAACTGAACCTAGGTCCTCTGCAAGAATAGCCAGTGCTCTTAACCACTGAGCCATCTCTCTAGCCCCTTGTTTTTTCTTTTAGGAAGTTACTACCTATAATGACATAAATAGATGATTCTTGGCTATCTACCCCCTTGCAATAGGACTTACATGGTTTACATCAGTTAATTCTTGTAACCCAGGACACTGAGCATCTTCTACTCTGTTGTACCTGAAACAAACAGCAGCATTAGACTCAAATAATTATACACATTGCTGTCATTTTACTTGGCTTTGTCTATCCTTTATGGAGGGTGCTAATTTACATAATGGGGCAAATATGGAGACTGGTCCAAGACCCTGCCTGATTTGTAGATTTGATACTACTATGATGGTCTTACAAATGATACATTCTCCTGAAAGCTCACAGCCTTTTACCACACCAGTCACTAAAGATAATAGACAGATAAGGCTAAAGGATAGTAATGTTGTTGGTGTGTATGAGAAGAACTTTCATCTCCTCCCCTAATTAATTCATAGGGCTGCTTCCTTTCTTCTTCTCTCTCATCCTTATTTAGTGGTGTTTGTTGCAATGATAAATTTTCAACACTTTCCAAACTCCAGATTAGTAATAAGCCCAACTGTCTTCTCTTGTCATCAGGCTACAATTTTATGTATGTACGTACGTATGTATGTATGTATGTATGTATGTATGTATGTATGTATGTATTTACTTAGAGCAGTACTGTATAGTAGAATTTACCAACTGCAATTTACCAAATATAAGCTAAATTTCAGTAAGATACTATTTAGGTTTCCTCATTTGAAAAATATGGACCTAGTACTCTCCATGGCTGCTGTGAAGATTAGAGGTGTCCTATTAGTTAAGAACCTAAAATCCTGACCAGGTTGTCAGCACACATGGGTGCTTCTTTCCATATACTCTGCTATTTGTCAAGATGGTGACCTCAAATACTTTGTATAATGACTGGTACAAAAGTATGTACCTTTTAGCCCCCCAGAAGGAGCAGAGCATTGCCAGTACTGCTGTTCTGCAAATGAGGAAGCGAACTGGTTAATGAACTTTTCCAAAAGTTTCATAGTCGGTAAGTGGCTGGTTTTGAGCTCAGATCTTTTAGTATCAAAGGAAACCACATTCCTTTTTTCTTTATTGTACTGGACAGTATACTCTGCCCATCTAAACATGACCATTTATCAATCTCATGGTTAAGTGATCCTCCCACCTCAGCCTCCTGACTACAAGTACCACATGCCTGGCTCCAACCTGAATTTTTTTTTTTTTTGGTGTTTTGAGACAGGTTCTCCATGTAGCCCCAGCTGGCTTGGAATTCTCCAACCTGAAATCTTAAGTCTTAGTTTTATCTTTACAGAAGGGGAGAAGGGGAAGTCTTGCCTACATATTATGGGGTCACAGGTGAACATTATACCTTTTTACCGGCTTGACAACATGAAATAATACCAGGATTAAACTCTTAGTGAACATTAAAGAAATACCTGCTTTCAAGAGTATTTGAGAACACAGTCTTAGCAATCTGTTCACTTTGGTTGCTTTGAGGAGCAGGATTCTGCAGTGATACCCTCTGTCTTAGAAGGTCGACCTTAGCCCTGCTCTCAGGCACAACTTTGCTGGCAGACTTAGGTGTTCCAAGTCTTTGAGAACGACGTTCAGAGGAAAGTACTAGAAAATAAAAAATAACATCGATGTCAAAAAGTCCTTTTCCTTTTTCACTCAGGAAGCCAGTGCAAACCACACTAACTAGGCTCTTTCTCTTGTCAACATTTGTTTAAGTTAAGTGCTGGGAACTTTCTAACAAAAAAAAATTCCTAAAAAAAACAAAAACAAAGAAACAAACAAAAAAAACAAACCAAAAAGAGAATCCTTACATTACTATGCTTCTCTTTGATAACCCACTCCTATGTTAAAGGATTGGTCTGGGAAGATGCAAGTCTAACTTCAGAAGCTATACTGCAAACTGGCAAGTGAGATACTCCTTAGCCAACCGCGAATGAACACGAAGCCTAAGGAAATACTAAGGAAAGAAGAGTGTCAACCCAATTTCTACAAAAATTAGAGGTAAAAATGAAGCTAAAAGCGTTTGTTTCAACTCAGTTTAAAGAATACTTAGAACAAGTTCCTTTGCTCTTTCTGTACAGCAGAACAAATGGCAACACTTCCACCCCAACCCATACCAGAAACACTCATATTTATTTCCTGAAAAAGGTGAAACAGAGGCTCTATCTCTGCTGTAGGGGAAACCAAATAGAGCTGAAAGACAGGTGAGTCAATGGTTAAGAGCGCCGACCGCTCTTGCAGAGGACCCGGGTTCAATCCCCAGCACCCACATGGCGGCCGAGAACCATCTGAAACTCCAATTCCAGGAGAACTCCAGTTCCAGGGGAGTCCAAGACCCTCTTCTGACCTCCGCAGCATTGCACGTCACGGGTGCACAAACTTGCATGCAGACAACACATTCATACACATACGGAAATAAATAAAATTAAAAAAAAAAAATTAAAAAAAAAAAAAAAAGAAAAACAGAGTATTTACAAATAAACTGTTGAGACACTAAGCCTTTACATAGCAACTGAATGGCTGGCAGCCAAAATTATACAGTCTGACCATGAGGTAAAGAGAATAATCTTGGGCATGGAGAGATGGCTTAGCAATACAGAGCACTGGCTGCTCTTGCTGAGGACTTAGGTGAAGTTTATAGTACCTATCTGGTGGCTAACAACCACTTGTAACTCCAGTTCCTGGGGACCCTCTTCTGGCTTCTTGGGCATTTCACAACACAGGTGCATTTATATACATGCAGACAAAATACTCAAGACACATAAAATAGCAATAAATAATGTTTTAGAAGAAAATACCTTACACTCACAGTAAAGACCCTACTTATACACAGAGAGGTCACAGTCAGCTGCTTCATACTCTACTACCTCATTCTTCTTGTTTTGTGTTTTTGACTTCACTGGCATGTCCAGGTTTTAGTATCTCAAGTAACCAAGAATGACCTTGTACTCCTGATTCTCCCGCCCCTACCTCTCGAATACTGGGCTTATAAGGATATGTCACCAGCACTGGGCCCAGCTAGTACTCCATTCTTAACCATGAGCAAGTAATAGAGGATCAAATTCCCAAGGGAAGCTTCAAATACAAGGGATGTAACTCAAAACCAAACAGATCAAAGTGTTTTGAAACAACAAAAGTATCTTGAAATAAATACTAAATACATTGGAAAGAAAGCACAAAGTACTGGGGCTGGAGAGATGGCCTAGCAGTTAAGAGCGCTGACTGCTCTTGCAGAGGACCCAGGTTCGATCCCCAGCACCCACATGGCGGCTGAGAACCGTCCATAACTCCGATTCCAGGGGAATCTGACGCCCTCTTCTGACCTCCGCAGCATTGCACGACATAGGTGCACAAACCTACATGCAGACAGTACATTCATACACATAAAATAAATAAATAAAAATTAAAAAAAAAAGAAAAAAAAGAAAGCACAAAGTACTACCGTACTATAGCAGGACAGCAGGAGCAGGTGAGAGCGGCATCAAGTTTAGCATAAAAGAAGCCAGTTGACATAAAAAAAAGACAGAGCCAGGCATGGTGGCGCACGCCTTTAATCCTGGCACTCAGGAGGCAGAGGCAGGCAGGTCTCTGTGAGGTTCAAGGCCAGCCTGGTATACAGGGCTAGTTCCAGACCAGCTGGGGCTACAAGGAGACCCTGTCTCAAAAACACAAACAAACAAACAAATAAATAAAAGTCTCTATTTCTATTTCAATCATGTGTTCCTAGTACAATCCTTTGTCTAGAGATAATAAAACCTATATACTTCAGTGAATGCTCTCTGAACTCAGATCTATGTCCATGACATTATCAATAACCATATACAGGTAAGACAGTGCACTTACTGTTACAAAATGGGGTATTCAGAGCTAATAAGTGCACTTAAGAATTTAAAGAACTAGAAGTGGTTGGTAGGCTCCAGGGACTGGCAATGAGAAGAAAATTTCTTCAGGGACTAGGAATTTCTTATTAGTCTCATATGAACTATGTGCAGTATAACTGGAACTCAACTTTAAAGTATTGATTTCTGCCACAAACTTCACTATCCATAAGGACTGAGTTGGATACATGCCCAGAATGATCAGCTCATAGATGAAGAAACCATTAAAATCCTTGAAAGGTAGCCAAGGCCCATGTTGTTAGTAGTAGTGGGAGATTCCCAGGTATCCAGAGAGAGCAGCCTTTCAGTGTGGAAAAACAAATGAAAACCACACCCCAGCTGTGCTACCCTGATGTGAAAAAAAAAAAAACAAACAAAACAAAAACAAAAAACAGCAGGTATTATAAAGAAGCTTGGTTTATCTTTAGAAAAATTTTCTAGGGGCTGGAGAGATGGCTCAGTGGTTAGGAGCACTGACTGCTCTTGCAGAGAACCTGGGTTCACTTCTAGTACCCACACAGTGGATAATAACCAGCTGTAAACCCAGTTAGAAAAGATCTGATGCCCTCTTCTGATCTCTGCAGGCATTGCATGACATGGT